>JAOEHY010032649.1:21569-49233 GCA_025447955.1 Psilopsiagon aurifrons | reverse complement strand
CCCCCATGCACCAGCCCCCCTTGGTTTCAGGCTCATGCAATGTTGGGTCAGATCAGTCTCATGGCTCACAGGAACCAGCACACTCCTACAGTCCTTGTTCACAATACAAACCAGCTGGCAAATTCAGACTAGTTCTGAAGGCCTCAGCAAGGTACCGTCCTCCTTCCTGGGCCCCCCAAATCTGGGGGTATAAATGCACTTCCACCCTCTCCTCTTTTTTTTGTTTTTAACAAAATGGTCAATTAGTCTCTTGATTCCATGGCACCTTCCCAGCATTCAACAGCATCAGATGCAGGAGGCTGATTGCTGGGGCTGATTGCAGTGCCGATGCAGCTGATTACAGGGCCTTAATTGTGACGACTAGAAAAAGCCTGAAAAAGTCATTGAGCCTGTGTATTCTTGGGGAGGGTGGATGTTGTTTTTGTGCAGTGGTTGGTAGACAATCTTGCCATTTGCGATGGATGTTCCCTGTGTGCTTGCGCAAAGGTAAGCTCAGGAATAAGCCACTTTTTTGAGGAGGTTTTTCTGGGAGGGAAATGGAGGTGGCTTTCTCATAGACCTGATGTTCCAGGTGGGCCCACACAAGTAGACCCATTCTGGTACTGTCAGCACCTTCAGCAGACACCTTTGTGGTGAGGTGATGCTAACAGAGGTGGTTGTGACTGCAAATGGTGGGGTGCAGCCAGACCAGGTGGCCTCCTTTTGCAGGCTCACATGTCTGAACAGGAACCTGATATTAGCACTTGGGTTTTTGCACACCTGCATGGTAAAAGATTAGCTAGAGGTAAATGAGCCCTCTTTATCATTAAAATCAAAGTAATGCTCTCATACATGAAATCTGCCAGCAGGCAGTTCCTCCTTTCATGTGCTCACAAATTTCTTGGTGTAGCATGACAAGATGATCTCCCAGTGTTGAAGCCACTGTCTTGGGGAAAAGAGCTCTGGAGACCTCTAGCCTTAAATATACTCCTTTATGCATCATGTGTCTAATTTGTATATTCATTTCCTTAGTTGCACACATTATCACACCCCATGTTCTGTTATTGTAGTGTTTACTTGTTTGTATTTGCACTGGGCTTGCATTAACCCTGCTGTCATGGCTTTATTGTTATTATATCCAATGCTTGCAGGTGTCTTATCAAAATGCTCAGTACCAAAACCATCTGGGATCTAGTTTACCTGCATACCAGCCTAATGAATGATCACATCCTTACAGTCTGCTCCTCAGTTAATGTGAAGTCAGATGCAAGCTTTCAATTAATGCAAAGCTGTGTTACCTGATCTAGCTGAAAATCAAATAAAAATCGTTGTACCCATTACTCAGTCACTTACCTAGCTAGCAAAACTCTTAACGAATGAGACTTCTTGGGGGCTTGAGGGTTGATGCAATGCTATACTGCTGGAAAACCTTCACATCATCAATAAGACCCAATACAGCCTGACCTAAGAAAGGTCCTGGAGACTGAGTGCAAACTGCATTGTTATCTCCCTGTCTTTGGCCTTACCCACACCTCTTAGTTGCTTGCATGTACTTCAAAAAGCTTTCATTGCACTTGCTGGACATTTTATGTCTCTCCTCTGAATCTTAATTATATATTAACAGAGCTAATCAGTCACAAATGTAATAACTCACAGGGGAGTGTTTTATTTCCTTGGCTCCCCCCTAACACATGCTGGTTTATGCAATTAAGCAGCATTTCTGCATCCCAGTGGAACAAATACATGATGGTGTCTTATAGAGCTTAGGTGTTGATGCTGCCTTGCACTGAGAGAGTTTGCTTCTTAGTTTCTTGTGCGCTTAGAGAAGATTAATGACAATTCATACTGAGGGGGAAAACCCATAATATTTTATTTTGCTGGCAGCATGCACATACAATAAACATATCTTTTTTAATAAAAATCAATGGTGACTTAAAACATAAATGTTGCGACATTAATAAAAGATGCTACACATAAAATTAGACTTAAATGTGCAGTTTTCCCAGCTATTTACAGCACGCATTTCAGACCTTACCATGCTTCCAGCAGAGAGTGAAATGGTCTAAAACAGCTGTCAGAGAAAATCAAATAAATATGGTCTCAGTGCAAATAAACCAAAACAGCATCCCAAAAATTCCTGACTGTGCTCCTGTGTCACTTCCCTATAAACAGAAAAGGAGTCAGCATGTGGGTCTCGAGTACAAACAAGGTTACTACCAAGCAGGGTTACTCAGGGTGCCAACACTGTAATGATGCAAACACTAGTAGCTTAAGCAACATGGCAGTGGGTGGATGTCTGAACACAGCACACTGGGGAAGCTGCACAGTCTATCAGCCTGCTTCAGGGCAGGTTTTACTGTATTATATAGTGCTCAGCAGATGTTTGTGAAGCCAATTAAACACTGGCCATGCAGGATGCTGCAGTTTTGTCACACTGTTTATTTCAGTGTTTCATCAGTCTTGCCATCACTTGGGTTACCCTAGTATCTGATTCTGATGCAATTTAACTTGATACTTTTTGTCCTTTCTGTACCATACTTGGAGACTATTCCCTTCTTTGCTGCAGCCCTTACGCATAACAGTAGGTTTCTCTTCGCCTTCCTACCTTGTCTTCTGTGAGTCTAACAGTCTCATTTCCTTCAGCGATTCCTTGTAGCTCATATTCTCCAGAACTCAGATGTTGTTTCACTGCTCTCCTCCAGCATCTCTCCAGTTGATCCATTCCTTAGCTCCCGTGCGGTGCCTGTAATGGGCTGTAGTTCTTGAGGTCAGCCCACACCAGTCCAAAAATCAACAAAAAGCTGACTTGATATATCTCACAGGCCTTAATGACATTTCTGCATCCCAGCATGGTTTGCCTCCTTCTCAGCAGTGTGATATTTTTGACTCCTAAGCTTAATGGCAACCCTAGATCCCCTTTCATGCAGTTATTTAACCAATTGTCACCACTCTGTATTTATTTTGTTGTCTCTTCCAGGCTGGATTTTAAGCCTGTCCTCTGGTGTGATTTTAGCTGCTCTGAAGAGAGTCTTGTGGCTAAATTTAATATGTTTATTTTCTATTTTGTCATTCTGTTTATTAATGAAAATACTGAGCAGCACTAGAAGTAAGAGGCACCAAGTAAATTCTCCATGAGACCATAGCCTGCTAGCCTAACAATGAACCATTTATTTTCTGGATATGGCTTTGCAAACAGCTCTTCACAGAAAATATGTGCATGTTTCCACAGTTAATCATGAGCAACCCCTGTTCAAACCTTAAAAAACCAAAATACAGCATCGCTACTGCATTTTCTTAGGCACACATACTCTTATACCCTGGGAAGATAGCAGAATAGCTTACTAAGTTTTTCTTAACACATGCACACCTTATTTGTCTGATAATACCCCAACAGTGAAAGAAAACTGCAGAATGGATCTCAGTTCAAAAGGCAAGGCAGTTGCTTTACAGAGAGATGTGTGGATGAGCTTCAGGGAGGGGGGTGCCTAGGGGATGGGGGGAAATAAGAGAAGGGACAAGCAAATATCTTTCCTTCCATGAGTCAAATCTAGAGTATTTTTGTGCTGATACCACGGTAACTCTAAGGACACACAGAGAAAAGAGTAGCATCAAATACAGTGTTTATTCTGTTCAATGATGTGTACCTGTCTTACCCAGTGAAGCAGCTGCAGCATGGAAAGACAGTGTGTCACCCAGTGGGTCAGATTGAAGAGCCAAAATGATCCCTTCTGGCTGTAACTCTGTCAGCTGCAGTGAGCTGCTGCTCTGGATAAAAAGAACACGATCTGGCTCCTTCCAGATACTGTCAGTTTTGCAGGGCAGACAGGTTACTGAGGCAAAACCAAAGAGGGATTCCCAGTCTAGTGTGCTGGATTACATGCGTCTCTACAGAAAACCTGAGTTGTCATTGCAAATAATAGTTGGTGCCTTCTTGTAGTGGGTACCACTTTGATGGACAGAAATTTCCAGTGCCTGCAGTAGGCTTTAGTTCAAGTCCTAGTTAAACAGAATCCAGTCACAGGGATAGGGGAGGTGATGTCCTTTTTTTTCATCCCGTACTTTACTTAATGCCATCACTTGTGGTAGTGTACTCCAGTAGCTGCCCTTTGTGCACTCTGAATGATTTAATTCCATTCTTGATTATTTATACCCTTAAATTCAAAGTGACTTTTGTCACAGACCCTGCTAGTCATTAGTTACCCATGTGACCTATTTGTAGCAATGTTAATCTTTCCTCAAAAGTCTGTGCCTTAAGTTTCCTTGTCATTCCACTCGTTCTTCGCTGAGCTCCAACTGTTGGCAGGATATACCACACAGCCTTTTATTGTTTTGAAGATCCCTGTTGTGTTTTAATTCCAACTGGCATGAGATAGCACGGAGACGCTGAGTAGTGCGAGTCATGGAAAATACAGAATTAGGGCCTCTGGATGCATTCCAGCATTGACAAGCTTGGGAAGTTGCAGGGTGTCGAGGTGATTGCAGAAGCTGAGCGGGAAAAGAGTTGTGCTATTTCAAGTGTTTGTAACAAAACCTGAAGTTATAATAAGTTGCCTTTTTCAGGGCATTGTTCAGAACTGAACTGAGACCTGTAGATCATTTTAAATGAAAGGAGCCACTGAGTTCTTGAGGCTTCACCATCACCTTTTGGCTGTGACATTCAGTGTGCAATTCCCAGCTGCATGTGGCAGGGTAAGGTCTGCACAAGTACCACTAAGTCCATATGCAAGCAGATGTGGGTTCACACTTAAACTTGACAGTTTAGCAGCCTTCAGTGTAAATTGAAATAACAAATTAGACCTCAGAGGAACTGGGTAACTTCACCGTGAGATTCTTCAGCCTGTGGCTCCAACTGAGAAGCTGTGGCTGCCCCATCCCTGGCAGTGTTCAAGGCCAGGCTGGAGGAAGTTTGAGGCAACCTGGTCTGGTGGAAGGGGTCCCTGCTGTGGCAAGGGGTTGAAATGGATGAGCTTTAAGGTCTTTTCCAGTCTAAAGCGTTCCACAATTCCATGATCTAGCACAGGCAGGGCAGAGAGAAGTAGCCCTCCTCACCCCTGCTCTCACTTCATTAGATTAGGATCCATTTAACAAAGAAAACCTGCCACATATTTTCATGTTCCTTTATTGCCAGAATCAGGGAAACTGTCCAATCTGTAGTGTTACCATGGAGAGAAAAAAGCCCATTAACATTATTATTCAGTTTTTTTTTTATGTTATCCAGAAGTCAGAAGCATGGAGCAAGCTATATGAGCCTCCCTGACCTAAAACAGAATGGACATGTAGTATAGAGTAGCCAAGATATCCATCACCCTGTGCTAGTGCTCATGCTTGCTAAAGAATAACAGCGTTTGCAAGATCTAAAAGCTCTTGCTTAGCTCAAACTGGATTTGGAAGAAAGAACCCTAATCTAAGCAGTGAATAATTTTGTGAGAATCTGCAGCTGGTCCAGAAATGGGTCAAAATGCTGCAATTTGGTCCTTTTCTCAAAAGCATGAAGACAGAAATAAGTGCTCGCTTCCCTAGATTAGATTCTTACTCTCCCACTGCTTTATACTCTGAGACAGTTCCACTTTCAACTAGAAATAAAGACTGATGTCATTGCTGCCCACTATCTCGAAAATTGGCACAGCCAGGAGTTAATCTTCACTTGCATAATTTCACTGATTCCAGCAGGATTTACAGCTCCCAGACCCTGTGCTGAGAAGAATAAAGCCAGTGCAGTCTAGCTCTTCTTTATTATCCCTCTTAAAGTTTATGTCTTCAAATATGGTCTGGTTATGAGTTAACAATACTGAAAAGATCAATACCAGAGCCTGACTAGAGGAGCTCAAAACATGTTCATAAAAGTTAAATTAGAATCATAAAATGATTATGGGCTCCTAGGTTTTTTTTACCCTTGACTGTGCTGCCTGTTTTGGGTGGCAGTTTGCTGACTGGCAGTTCTCCCCTCTATTGCCCCACTGTGTCTTTGTTCAAGACATAGAGGGCTCTGGCAGGGCTTCATGGAGACCCCTTCAGAGCATTTCAGTGGGCTTCAGGTTATGTTTAAATGCTCCCCAATTTTTACCATTGTTTGTCTGAAGCAGGGCTTCACAGTTGGTTCTCCAAAACTCTCAGAAAAGAGTGAGAAACACAAAGTACATTCTCCATCTTTATTGCAAGAACATTAGAAGCAATGCTTGTAACACCTTCAATTCCTTTGCTGGGTGCTCTGGGCCAGGACAGCTTCAACCCTCTTTCCCATGTCATGCGACACTTGTCACAAAAAAAAGGCAATTTTGCTCTGTCCTTTTATTTGTTTGTTCTGTTCTCCTCTTCCCTTGATCTATCCCAGCTTCATTAGGGGAGAATACAAAAAACAAGGTGAAATACATCAGATGGCCTTTTTGTAAGTAGAGTGATGTTTCTGTGAATAACCAGATTGCAAGACATACAGATAAATCTGATCTTAACTTAGTGCCCTTGCAGCGATATGTCCCATATGTGCCTTGCTTACTTCTCTGCTTCCTCTCAGTGACTGTATTTTAACATACTTGTCTTTGCCATAGTATAGACTGGGCATTACCCCTGTTTATCTCATGGCAGGAAGAGGCACGGAGCAAAAAGAGGCAGGGTGGGAGCTCTGGGGTACAGCACAGGGTGGAGGCACTCATCAATATCAGAGCATCTTCCTTTGACCATGCCATGATGAACCTCTAGTGATTTCAGTGACAACATGCTCTCCTGTGGGGTGTGTGTGAATGTGTGTGAGCTTCTGCTTGCAGGTGTATTATGTGAAATATCAAAATGCTCTTGAGAACTACCTAAAGTAACTTTGCTCTTGCTTCTAACAGAAAAACACTGCTCAGTGATTTACATTCCTTTGTAATCTGATGCAGTGATTAGAAAAATCTCTCCATTGTAGTTTTTTCCCTTTAACATAGCATCCAGTGACCCCTGCACTGGATTTGAGAGGCAAATGTCAGCTCTTCATGTGGAAATGAGTCAGCCCATCATATGTAAACATCAGGGGGAGCAGTGAGCACGACAGAAACCTGCACGAGGGGAACATGAAATAGGCTTTAATCTGATCACAAATCTCTCTTCTAGGGAGGAGAGCTTCAGGCTGCCAAGTGCCCTAGATGGTAGAGACAAGTCCCCAATTATGGATGTGCCGACTCAGGAGGATTAAAGGCAGGAGCTGGCTGGTGAAGATACTGTGCTATTTTTCTGTTGCTTTATTGATGGAGCCAGCCCTGGCACCACTTGTTCGCCCTATTTCTTATCACTGCCAGCCCTCTGCCTTTAAAGCACCCCTTGTTCTCCCAGATGTTGGTACATGAAAAGAGACACAGCCAATCTGCTTTCTTGTTTGTTTTCTGTTCCCCTCCACCTGAGCCCCTGTTCCAAACTCTTTGAATGGAGCTGAGAGGTGGTAAGCCATGGACCTGGCAGATCAGGTGGCAGGAATTCCATAAATCCCATTTCCAAGGTGCCCAGCTACTGGGAAATGGCATCCATTCTACATAATTGCAGTGCTAGGGGAAGATAGAGAAGGGAGCTAAAAAAGGACATTGCAGGAAGGCAGGAATAACATGGGCGGTCCCAGGTCACTTCTGAGATAGAAGGACACAGACAGTGGTATCAAGTGTGGTCCTGGGATGTGTGGTGACAAGGGAGTCAGGCAACCAGATTCCTGTGTCACTCACTGAAGGAAGGGGAATCAAGAAGTGAAGCTGCCTTGTAGGAGAAAGAAGAACCCCAAGCTGTTCAGAGGGGCAGAATGGCCACTGCTACACATGGGCAAGGGAACACATTGGGAGCTGTTTGAGGAGCAGATTTTTGGTTTCTTTTATGAGATTATGGGTCTGCCTTTGGGGAAAGAAGGGGGATAAAGGGATAAAATATACAACGTACTGCACTCAGGTACAAAGTTTTATGCTACTGCACATTCAACAGCATGTGTCCTGGGCCTGTCCATCTGGGCTCTTCAAAATACCTGTTGTTTAGCAACTCTTCCGTTCCCAGATAAAATGAAATGAGGCAGCTCCTAGTTCAAAGGCTCTGTTTGGAACAAAACCTGTTAGCAGATACCCACAGAGCTCGCCTTGCTGCTGCCGCACACATTGCTATAGGGAGGCTTGCTCTCGCTTTGAACAGTGCCCATGCATCTCTGGAACAGCAGCACACGCCACAGTGGGTGGCTACCTGCAATCTGTCAGTCCAAGTAGATTAATGGTGATTAGCCTTGCAAGCAGACTGCTGCCACAAGCATCTTTGATCTTGGGTCATCTCTCTCAGTGCTGCTCTAGCAATGGGGAAGGGAGTGAAGCTTTGTAGTCACATTTTCCTTGGCTGAGCTCTGTGCTGCAGCTCTCCAGCCTTGCTCACTCAGGCTGTGATGGAGGAAAATTGCATTTCTCTTCTCTGACCTTTGGATCAGCTTCTTTTCCCTACACCAAGTTTATTGCAGATCAATGACTTTAAGGTGCTGACATAAACACAAATATTACAGCTGGATACTTGGTAACAGAGACTGTTTATTACAGCAGCATTCCTCAATAACACACAATCACGTTTGCATCTATATGGCTCCTTTCAGCTGAGAAGCTCAAAGTTGCAAATTCTCACAAGCCCTTGTGATGTGAGTCTAATGTTATTGATGAAGACGAGAGAGCTCAGAGAGAGTGAACATAAGAGCATCAAACCAACACCTGTGGCTCTTCTGGATCAGACTGAAAGTGTGCCTAGCCTAGCATTGTTTCTCCTGTAAGCATGCCAGTAAGAAGGCCTATCTGACACTCAAGGTACCCTTTCCTTCAAACTTATGGCCAATATGTGGCTGTAAATTATTCTAAACTGTAGCTGATTTTTATGATGTTACTAACTCTGAATAGGTCCTACGGACCTATTCATGGATCTATTAAGATCCAATAGGATCCATGGAGCCACATAGCATCTTAGCATCAGCAAGGAGTTAATGAGGTATTGCTCATTCAAGCCATGTGGAGGAGAAAGAAGAAATCCTTCCATTTAACAATCATACCATACTCTTACCTTTAAGAGAAAGGTATAGGGGTACCAGCATTGCGACCTGATTTTCTCAAGTGCTGCCAGACACCCCAGGAACACAGTGGCAATGGGGAAAATTAGATCTTTGCCTTCAGATCAATCTTTTTGTTATGAGAAGAGATCCACAACATTCAAGCATTGTATGGGAAGGTATTTAAAATGAAAAATGATGAGAGTAGATTTACAGCATGTACAAAAGAAGATGTAAAAGCCTTTTGAAACAGTACACTTTGTTCCTGGCTCTACCTTACTTGCATTCTCAGCTAGTGTTGCTGGAGAGGGTTGGGCAAATGAAGGTCATTGTAGATACTTGCAGAAGTGTCTGGTGGGCTGCTTTTAAATGAAGGACTACTTCTCTCTTTTCTTTCTGCACTACAGCTGAAGAGATAGACTGCAAAACCCTGGGAAGGCAGCTCAGTACTGCCTAGAAGCATGAGCCAAAAATATTTGAAACCCAATATCCTGCTTTTTGTTGTGTTTATTTTATAACCAGCATTTACAGAGAGCCACAGAGCTCTTTGAAACTCAATTCACTGATGCAAAGAGAGACTCAAAAAAAACCAATCCGAAGACCAGATGGTTTGGGAATTTAAGAGAGTCTAAAGATTCTCATCCCTGTCATGAGGTCAAAGTCATTTTACTACTTGAAAATAATTAACAACTAATGGACTTGGTTCTCACAGAAACCGTGACTGCACTAGGACATTCCATGCTACTCCTTATGTGGTGTTGTCTCTACCTCTAGAAATATATCTACCTACTCCAAAGTGTTACTGTCCTTTCCCCGCCTTTCCCATGGGACAGCTGGGAATCTCCTCATATGGTGGCCAAAGCCAAGTTATGGTATGTTGTCTGCTTTGTCCTGATTTCCTACTGTGTGTAGGCTTTTGCTCCTGAGATGCTGGGTAAGGAGACAGGGATGTTTGAGAAGACATTGAGGGATGAGTCAAGCACCACTCTTTGTCTCTCTTAAAAATAATAGAGTCTTGCCTGTAAGTCTCACTGGGGCCAAAAGTTGCCTGAAACTGGGCCACCTCTCCAGCTATCAGATTTAGTGCAGAAACTAGGTTCTGAGTATCCTATGAGGTGGTATCCTGTGTCACAGCACAAGTTTCACCTGTACAGGAGAGCCTACCTCTGTTCACATTTTCTGTGTGTATAACAGAGCAATTGTCCGTCACACAAGGCTTGTCAAAGCTGCCCATTTCACTAAGACTAAATTTGTTTTGCAATGTGAATAAATCATAGAATCATACTGAAAAATGCCTGAATGAGGATTAATTAATCATTTGTAGAGTCCCATCAGCTCTCAGGGCTCTACCATGGGGCTCCCAGAGCATCTTCAGTATATTCTGAAAGGCAGCCAATGAGCAGGATCTGATTCACTGCCCGAATTAATCCATATGAATGGCTGTGGGATGCATTTGAAAGCAGGGCTGAGAATTGGCCTATAAAAAGGCAGCCCAATTTTTTTGCAGACGCTACTGTGGGAAATGAATGGGGACTTTGCAATTTCCTTCAGCCGTAAAAAAGCCTTACGCATCTTGCATTGCTGCTTGCCTATTTTAATTAAACCAACAATTAAATCTTAATGAAATGAAGGGTTTTCTGAAAAAGAGTCGGCAGTGATTGAAGAGTTTTCAGTTGGAGGAGGGAAGTGAAGTGGATATATCAGACCACTAACAAAAATTTGGGAGGAAATACATGGAGAACTGAGTTCATGTAATGAGCTGAACAAGAAACACTTATGATAATGAAGTTGAGAGGCAGCTTGTTTCATATGACTCTGCCTGGCTGTGTATTTGTTTCCCCACTTCCCCAAGGATAACTCTGTATGCACAAGGTCTTGACTTCTACCTGAGAGGCCAAGTCCTTATAGATGCCAGCACTGTCTCACCAGCAGCCTGAGGGACAGGTCCTGGAATAATCAACACTTGGCTCTGCATTGTAGTGAGAAAGGTGGAAATACGAACCTCTGTGGCCTGTCTTGATTTGAAGCTGGCCTCTGAGGCAACTTTTCGTTAGGAATGAGTCAAAAACCTCATGATTTCACTGTGCCTGGCTCCAGGACAAGGCAGATTCCCTTATAAGCTTGCTGGGGCAAAACAAAAGCTGGTTAAATGCTTCCCAAAGGACAGAAAAGTGCAGATGTTCAGTTGAACGCTCAGGCTTCAGTAATAAGGGCTGCCTGCTTGAAATGCTGACAAATGTGCACCCAGCCATAGTATCTTTGAGAAAAATTCAACAGCTGAATAGATGACAGGGTTTTTTTCTTCCCATCCCAGATATTTTCACTTTGAGTTTTCTTGTGGTGGCATTGGGGGCACCGTGACCTGTATTCTTCCCTTGCCTCCACCACTGATGCTGTGCACGTCCTTAGGAGACTCTTCCTTGGCTTCACAAAGTGTAAGCTGGAAAAAAAATTGCCTGACTCCCCAGGAGGGAATTCTGAGACTTGATGGATTAATATTTACTGCATTTTGTACATGTTAAGAGCTATCGATAGTCACACCAGGGACTGTGCCAGGCATAAAAGGATGAGCTGCCACAGCTTGAACAAGAGGACTAGCCTAGGGATTGGCAGCAATTTTGTCATGGTCATAGCAACAGCCATAGGACTGTGCAGAAGGGTCCTGTAACATACCTGCACCCCCAGGACATATTATGGATGTGTTAAGCGATAAGTGAAAATGGCATTGAACGATTATTCTTCAAATAGCTCTTCATTAGTTTCCCTTGGAAACATAGTTGATACAATCTAGTGTTTTTTCCCTTCCACCCTAAGAGCTTCCAAGCTCATTGGTCTATTTAAAAATGAGTTTTACAGAGAAGCAAAAATCCCAAAGATAATGCAGTTCTTAGGATTTTAGTAAAAATAGGTGTTTTGGTGTAAGTGAGATGTGTGCTATGTGCCACTGAAGAGGAAAAGGCTTTTGTTGTAGACCCTAGAGGCTCTGTGGGCCAGGAAAGTGTCATTGCTGCCTCATAAAACAGGAGTAAGGAGGAATTTTCCTAGGAGACTCTCTGAACCCAGTTACATTAGACTTAGACAGCAGGCACTCCAATGAGTTCTGATGCATTAGGGTGGGTGGGTGGAGAAAATCATTCAGTATTGATCGTGACCTACAATTAATAAAGTTCATTAGCCTGTTTTTGCTGGAAATATTGATTGCATGGGATAAAGTGCTTGCAGACTTATAGGGGGTCACAGCATTTGTTACTACCACGAAGCTGAAGTTCAGAGGTCTGGTGGTCTAAAATTCTGTCTTATTTCCTTAGGTGCTTTCCTTTGAGAATGTCTTTCAGTTGTTGCCTTAGCCAAGCCAGTTTGCATAGCACTAAATATGAGCTGATTGCATAGCATCACCGGACTTCAGCAATCCGTGTAAGCCAGTACCCTTGTGTTTTGCTTTGTCTTTGCTTTTTGCGGTTTTATGAACCTTCTTGCTCATCCAGTTCAGCCCTGTATTGACCTGGAAGATGGCTGATATTCATTTTTGAAGACTGTGAAGGAAAGCAAGGAGAAGGATGGGCACAAACCCAGATAGGTTGCTGAAATCCTGCAATCTGGAATCCCTTTTGGAGTTAATTCTCCATGTGGTATCACCTATGACAGCCCAGGTTTCCATGCTCTTTTCCACTTGCTAAGCTTGTTAAATTGCTTAACTCACTGGATTGCTCATTTGAGTTGAGCTCTCTCCTTTTTCTTTGTTTCTTACGCTTCCAGAGCCACCTCTCCTTCTGTCAGTTTTGCATGCTAAGTATTGCTCTGTGTGTCAGAAACACTGAACATGAGACAGAAAAAACAGATATAACACAATTTGTTGCGCTAATGGGAAAGCTTTGTGTACTGCTGCGTCTGGCTGGCATAAAGTCCATTTTCTTAAACATTCAACAAAACAGTTTCTTCCTCATCTTGCACTGCAGTCTGTGCTTATACTTTTGCAATGTGGGTACTACTTACTTTTAAAATTAGACCAGAGGTGCTTTAAGCAGACAAAAGTGATGGTACAAGTGACAAAGAAAAGAAAAACAAGGCTGCCAGGGAAGGAAAAAGAACATTTTTCTTTTTTGAGCCATCAAAAAGTTTGATATAGTGGTTTTATCTGTTGGAAAATGGGGAGGATGTTTTGTCCAGCAGAACTGTTTACTGAGCTGTAAGCATCAGGAAAAGGGGCCTTTGCCTTGTACTGCTCTCTAGGGACCTGGTAAAGAGGATTAAAGAATTAGTGCTGTTAATTTAGCTATTTTGTTATTATTTCATCTTCCCTCCCTGCTTCTTTCATACATCCTACTGTTGTCCTTCAACACAAAAATGGCATTATGGGCTATTTGTCTAGAGGTGGGATAGTCAGTCTCCCACTGTGTATGCTCTTATCTGCAGCCAGAAGACTCATCAGCCCAGCAATGGATTGTATCTACCTGTATCTCACAGATTCACCAGCATAGCAGGTATTTCCTCTTTCAATGGCCTGGAGCAATCAGTAATACAACAGGTAGTTCTGACTTGGGCATGCTTGTAGCATTCAGTAGAAGAGTAAGCATTGTCCACCTGCTGTTTCTGAGGCACTGAACAATACAACAAGGTGCTCTGCATGGACAAAGTGAGAACATCCGGGAGCAGTCAAGTGGTTAAATACATCTTTCTCAAGTTGAGTATGTGTATTTAATATACTACTGGTATTTCATAGAATCCCAGAATGGTTTGGGTTGCAAGGGACTTTAAAGTTCATCCAGTTCACAGGTAGGGACACTAGAGCAGATTGCTCCAAGCCCTGTCCAACGTGGCTTTGAGCACTTCCAGGGATCATTCTTCTGATCATGTTCATGGACTCCCTCCAAAAGGACCACATCCTTCTTGTGCTGTTACCTCAGAGCTGGACACAGGACTGCATGTGGGGTCTCATGAGAGTGGAGTAGAGGGGGAGAATTCCCTCCCTCAACCTGCTGGTCTTGCTCCTTTTCATGTACCACTCCTTTTCCTGTACCACCATTCATACCTACCACAGAGTTGGCTTTCTGGGCTGTGAGCGCCCGTGCGAGAGCTTCTCATCAGTCAACACCTTCGAGTCCTTCTAGGACTACTCTCAATCCATTCTTCACCCAGCTTGTGTTTATGCTTGGGATTGCTCCAACCCAGGTGTAGTACCTTGCACTTGGCACTTGTTGAACTCCATGGGGTTTGCATGGGCCCACCTCTCAAGCCTGGACCTTACTTCTTAGCCTAGATTTAAACAAGAGGCCCAGCAACATAGATTTCAAAGTATTTGACAATCTGTCAGTGCATGAAAAACATTCTACTCGACAACCGAACATTTTTATTCTTAAGGGAAAACCAGCATGGCACTGAGCCAGCATGCTTCTGTTCCTGGTTTCTGAAACAGTCCATGGGTGAATTGATCAACAACTCAAAGTCTTATTTGCCAAAATATTGTACATTGTTATTCCAAAAGCGATCCTAAGCTATTTAAGCCTAGGCTGCAAACACAGGGAGTGTTTTCAAGCTTAGTTAATATGTTATTGCAGCATGTCTCTTTAATTGATTCTTCTCCTTATAAATGGTGTAGGTTTTAGGGACCTGGAGAAAAAGATGTGGGAGTGCCTATAGGATCATAGCTCTCAGCTCTAGTTAGAACGGTGGTGCAAGGAAATATCCTGGTTATTATCCTGACATAGCACACCGTGTATACACAATAGCCTCCAAAACACCAGCCCTGTGGTCTTGTATATCCCATATACTTAGGGTATAACATCACAGTGCTGAAACAATGAGACAGTCCTCCAAGTGATGGTACCTGGGCCATGCCATTGCACAGCAGCTAAATGAAAGGCAGGATGGATAGGGATGTTTCCAGAGAAACAAAGCTCTGATTAAGCCTGTCATTCCCCTCTCTGCACAGGCACTCTATATAGTACCAGCCTCATCTTAAACCACAGTAACACCAGCAGCTTCCAGTGGTTTGTTTCTGACCCAGAAGATGTTATCATCCCATCTGGTGGCTGCAGGAGGCTTGAGTCACTTCCAGCAGGATCAGAAAATCAATTTCGGCGCCATGAATTGTTGTGTTTTCACTACCATTTTAACCGTTTCACTACTGTAGATGAGTAAATGACTTTGGAGGGGATGACATTATTCAGACGGGTAAACCTCTACATGGGCATTCACAAATGGAAGATCATCTCTTCTCTGCAAAATCATCACTTTTCCACATTCACATATATTAATTTTGCTTTGGTGGCTATGCTTGAATGAAAAACAATGAAAATGGTTTGTTAGAAAAGAACCGTCCAAGTGGAAAAAGCAATATCCCTTTATTAAAATATATACATTTCTTGGCTACCCATAATTTTGACAGGAGACTCATTCCTCTATTAAATATAAATGAAATGTGGACAGTTAACTGGGTATTTTACACAGTGATATTTCAATTGCATTTCATAGAACTCAGGCTGGCTTTGGAATGAATAATTTATCCAATTAGACTTTTTTCCTGTTTTTTTCCCCTCCATTTTTGATGAATCCTGGCTCTCCTCTTTTGTATCTTACTGGTTTAGACATGGAAATAATCCTATTAGAAGCTAGGTGTGCAATATGAGTGCAAAACTGGTATCAATTTTTTCAGAATAAGGAGGAAAATATCCTCAGGTTAATCACAGGTTTCCAAGCTGTTTTATGTTATCTGGATTTCATTTAATGCTAATGTCCAAAAATTGAATGAGTTTGGCAGTCTGTTGGTATAGACTCTAGGCAGGAAGCGTGAAGCTTGGCTGTGGTTGATAGCTTTATTCTGATGCTGCATTTGTTGTGTTTGAGTCTTCTTTGGGCTTAATTTTGCTATAGCTTGTAAATTACTTTGAAATGTGAGTCAGTGGGGATTCAGATGGGTAAGAGCCGGCTGAATTCCCCTTTGAAGATGGCAGAATCAGTGGAACTGTGAAAAAAAAAAATAGATTTTATATAAATACCTTAAATTCTTTTATGGGCTTCACACTTTTAGTTTACATATCAGTGACACTGTGGTTGCTAAGTACATGGCAGAGGAATTTTGTCTTCCTCTCATCATGTCATTCAGGGACATTTTTTACCTTATATCATTCTAATGTTTCTGCGTGAAGGCTTGTAAATGTTATAGCTATACAACATCTCCATGAGGGAAACTGCAGAATTTCACAGGTAGGGAAACACTAGTGTAGACACAGGAATAAGTTTCTGTGGTTAATATATTACTTAGTGTCAGCTGATCCATGGTAATGGTTTCTGCATATGTTCATAAAATGCGAAATAATTGGAGCGAGTGCTCTTTTAATGCAGGTAAAATGATGCTGAATTATCTTCCCTTTGCTATGGGCTTAAAGTATGTACACATATTTACTGAAGATCAGATGACATCTCTAACTTGTTTGAGTGTCTGAGCCCTGGAGCACAAGGAAAGAAAATTACCGGTTTGAGCTTGTGCAGCATCTGCAGAGAGCCCAGAGGTCCTGCCTTTGCGCTTCTAATCCCCTCTGTCCTCCCCACAAGAACAGTAACTTCAGCACTAGTAGGAAGCTGGAGTCATGAGTTTAATCTTCATTTTGTTTAAGGATCACATAAACCTAAGGGCACAGGGGAAACAACAATGACATCAATATAAACTAACAAGATAATCTTCATCTTCAAACTGGGTTGGCAGAGTAATATGAATGGAAAGGGAGAATCTGTATGCTTTACTTCTGGTGTTTATCTCTGTGCAGGTTTTCTAATTTATCCAGCCTCTCTGTGTTGAGGTGGGGGACCTCTTGTTCTTAGAAACTAGCAACAAAATTGGAAATTCAGCAAAATCTGGAAGAAATGGTTCTGGAATGGTGAATAATTAGAAACCTCTGAGATTTATAGCTCAGAATTTGGTTTCGAAGAGACTTTGCTGTACATCACACACTAATTCAAACACTGCTGTCACTTTTGGGGTCTTCCATTAGCATACTATTTGTTAATCATTCTTCTCATTGTATCTTGTTTTCAAATCAAATGCAGGTGCCAGAGCCTTGTGTTATACAACACTTTCTTGTACTCTCTGGGCACAATCAAGCTAACTATCTCAAAATGGTAAAGATACAAGAGATTTTCTCCCCCAGGCTTTGCCGTTGGTGCACCCTTCCTCTTGGGTTGGCATATTTGCAGTGAATTTTTTGCAATTGTTTCTAAAGCTCCTTCACATGGAGAGAAAGAACCAGATAACTGGGCTGTGGTAAAGGGCTTACAGAAGACAGAATCCTGTAACAGAGGCCAATGGTGTGTTTTAAGTAGGGCAAAAAGCAAAATACTCATCTAACATAGTATGATGTAAGAGGGAGATGTGATCACCCTGTGATGCGTATGATCCATTGCAGTACAGGAAGGCTGGGGAATCAGGTTGTGTGCTGTGAATGGTGAGGGGATGCAGGGCAGCCAATGCCTCCTTACATCCATTAGTTCTCATTTGCCTTCTGAAAATCTACACAGTGGGAATCAGTAGTTCCACACAGCTCTAGTGACAGGACCAATAGTCACAAGAAAGAAAACGAAGCAACAAAGTGGTAGAGCTCCTTCAACCAGCTTCTAATTAGCTCTGAGGTAATTTTCTGTCAGTGTACTAATTTGCAAAAGACATAGTGTGTTTGCACTGCTCATAAAACCCATGCGCGTCTCCTACCCAGAACATCTGAGGACACTGTGCCTGCATTCCCTTGGTTCTCTCCCCTCCTCGTGTATTGTATATTATTAGGTTTTATTGCTATTTATTGCTCAGGTGAAAGAAACTCCAAATCTGTAGTGGTTTTGCATGGCAAGGTTTTGGCAGTGGGGGTTGCCTCTGTGAGAAGCTGTTTGAAGCTTCTTCCACATCTGATGAAGCCAAAATCAGCTGGCTCTAAGATGAAACTGCTGTTGGGGCAGGGGAAGAGTGTGAGGAATCTTCCCCCTGCAGAGGAAGGTGTGATGAACTGACTACAACCCGCATTGTCCATCCCCTGTTCTGCTGGAGGCAAAGAGGTAGAGAAAACCAGGAGTAAAGTTAAGCCTGAGAAGAAGGAAGGAGTAGGGGGAAGGTGTTTAAAGATTTGGGTTTATTTCTCATATCCTTTTCTGATTTGATTGGTAATAAATTAAACTAATTTCTCCAATTTGGGTCTGGTTTGCCCATGATGGTAATTGGTGAGTGATTTCTCCCTGTTCTTAACCCACTTTAATAGCCACAAGAGGTCACCCAAATGGAAGAATAGGAGCTCTCTATCTAAAATATGGTATTTCATGGAGTGTGGCAGGTTATTATTTTTTTTTTTTAATTGAAATCAAACATTTTTTTAAGAAAACTAAAACCTCTAAATCCAAATATCCATAGGAAGTTCATATACTTTCTTATTCTGCCTTTTCATCTGTAGAACATCTTGTCTGTCAGTCAGTGGTCCTCATGGCATTGTCTCTGGAGGGACTGAAGTGTCTCCATAACTGTGGCAAAGATATCTTAATCTGGTTTATTTTATAACTTGGTACTGACATCCTGGGACCCTGCTGGCACACACAGAAACCAAGGAATGTCATGCTGTGCCACTTGTTCACACATTGCTGGGCTGAGCTGGGGAGGATTTGTCTTGCCATTTGCCTAAAGTACTTGATCAGTGAAGGTTCTGCAGGGTATAATGATCATCACCGGAAGCCAGTTCTTGGCCAAGACTGGAGTGTTCTATTGTTCATTTAACTGCTTCTTAGGAGATTAGGGTTTTTTTCTCCAGTCTGTTATTGCTTCATTGGCATCAGCAAAGCAAAGCATGTACGCATTGCCTCTTCAGTGTGTCTCTGTGTGCTACTGAGCTCTGTAAGCATCTGCCGTGTGCCCAGAGACCAAAGTTCGTGTTGCTGCTACAAAAGTCCTTAGTTGGTCATTCAAACGGGGCTAAGAAGACCTACATCAGGATAAAGTACTTATTTGAGAGATAAAAAACTTAATTTAATGTCCCCAAATTGGAAAGATGATCTAACCTTTGTCTTCTGTATATCAAGTACTTTTCTCCACTGTCAGCTTTTAAACCACCCTGGAGTGATGTCCCTTGGACCAAAAATGCCCTTCTGGTGTCAGGAAAACTGAAGTGAAATCGCTGCATCCTCGAAAAAAATGTTTGTGTTGGATTAATTCACATTTTCATATTGAAAATATTTTGCTGGAAAACTCTCATCTAACCGTCTACCTAACTTCTATACCTGCTCCTCCTTGTTTACCAAGTCCTTTGATATCATTCAGCTGAAGCTAAAAGTGGACTCTGTGCCCTCCTAGGAATTTGAGCTACAACTACAACTGTACTATGCGTGTCTTGTGGACCAGGGTGTGAACTGGGCTCTGTTACACTATACTTGTATTCAGAGACAGGCAGATGTGAATCGCTGCAGTGGCCTTTGGAGTAAACTCTCCTCCGAACTTGTGGAGGTGGCTTTCCTCCCTGGCTTTTGCTGTGCCGCCATGGGATGCCCCTCTGGGGGTTACCCCTGCCCAGGGAGCACTGTCTATGGGCACAGTGGCTGCCACTCAAGAGAACCATTGGGGCTGGAAGCCAAAAGCCCTCCTTGAGGCCGGGTGAAGCCGCTCCACCTGTCCCTCATGCCGGGTGTATCTTCCGTTCGTTGTCAGCGCTCGTTAAGACCGAGGGCATCTCCCTCTGCTCTGCCTTCTCCGGGTCTCCGATTTCACTGGAGCAACGTCAAACAGAGATGAGTCCACGCAGGGTCTGGAACGGATCAGCAGGTCAGCTGGGAATGCCTGTCAGGCAGCCAGCCTGCTCCCTCCCTTCTCCCTGGCTTTCTTTGAGGTTTGTAGCTCTTCTGCTTTCTTGTTGCTATTGCCACCCTCTCCACACTCCCCCTGTCACACACCAAACACCCAGACCTTTCCTGAGCACTTTACTTAATCCCCGGGATTCTTTATATAGGGATTAATCTTCTCGTCACAGTGGGAGAGCTCGGAGGGAGGGGGTTCATTTATCTCTCCTGCTGAGGTCTAGAGTTGCATTGCTGTGATTATTGGTGGTAGCAGTGTGCATGTGTCTGGGGATCTGTGTTTAGCTTCTTCGTTTCTTAAACAGCGCAGGGGCAGCAGCAAGGCAAGTTGGCAGCTTTGCTTTCTCGCTGCATTGTGTCTGCTGCTAGAAAGAGGGAGTGTGAGTGGGGAGCAGCATGGCAGAACAAGAAGCCAGTGGCTTGCAAGTCCTTCTCTCCACGCTCCAGGTAAGAACAGCTTGAACTAATGAGAGAGGCGCTTGGGCTTGTTTTCCTCTTTAATTCACCAGCAGCGACTTGTTGGGCTGAGGTTGTTTGTGCAAGCTCCACACCGGTTTGTCTCTAAACGTATCTAAATGCAGGAGTCCTGACCTGCACCTCCCACCCTAAAAAGCCTTTATGAGACGAAGTTTCACTATTCAGAGATGAATGCTGGCAATTGCTGCTATGCATCAATCACCAATGAGGGCAGAGGCTCGGCTCCCCTCATTTCACTGCATGCAGAGGGGGAGCAAGGGAGGTGTGAGGAATAGGCTGCTTTGCAATGAATGGGACCTGACAGTGCTGTCAGTCTGTGAGGAGGCAAGATCTGTGCATGCCACTACTCTGAGGGCTGAGAGGGGCGAGTAAACAGATCTGTCTGGAAGCAGTGAGGTCTTCCCTGTCGAATTGACTTCACCAGGACCCTTAAGCACTCATGGGAAAGTGACAAAATCTCTTGAAGTTGAGATCAGTGAGGCACTGGGTGTGCTCAGTGAATGCTCCTCAGGAGCAGAGGGAAGTGTCCCAGTCCAGGGTCATACCTGTTGGGCAATCTCAGCTGCAGGATGAAGGAGAGGTATCTCTTCCTCTGCCTGTAGGTGATCCCCATGGTTCTGCTTTTCCTCAGTATGGATGTGCCCCTCCTGGTTTTGCAGGATAAGATGTCTAAGTTGAGGCATGGGCTACCTTCAGAAATGGCATGTGTGTTTTGGGAAGGAACCCATGCTTTCATAAGCCATCATTTTGTCATGAGGGGTGGGCAAGAATTACTTTGCCGAGACAATTTGCTTGCATAGAAAGCAATTTTTAGATAGTTATGACAAAATGATGGTTGTCTGTTCTGTTTAGAGCCCCATGACAGCAGCATCTGCTTACTGTAATGTGTGCTGGTGAAACCTCACACATTGCAGAAGCAGAAAATGAGGGATAGGGTGTGTAAACCAAACATACCCACCCGGATCAGCCCAAGGATCCATCTTTCAGCCTCATGACTCGGAAGGTCACTGAGACCAGCCTCAAGTGTGTAGAGGAGGTTATAAACCCCCATGATGTGCAATTGGCTTCACAAGTATAGCTGTGGGGCTGATCAGCCTTGGCATTTGGATCCAAGCTTATATAACTGTCAACAGCTTCAATTTCTTATACTGTTGTGAAACTCTGCTTTGCCCTCTATGGCACCCTGTAGCAGCGAGCTCTGCAGGGAAATGAAGGAAACTATCCTACTGTCCTTTTATTTGCAGGCAGTGTAACTTGCTTGTCCTGTGTCCTTACAGCTTCTTTAATGCGTATTTTGTACTAGATCACATTTTTGCTGTATTGAAGTTACAGTTCTCTCCGTATTGCTTTGACCAATTGAATGCTGAGCATCTATCTCCCCTTTTTTTTTACTCTCTAACATTAACTGTCCTGCTTCTCTCCATATAATCTGGAACAGAACTGGACAAGGCCCAGGATTAATTTGGAAACTGTAGTTTAAGATCACATACGTGATTCATTGACAAAGCTATATGGGGGGCTAGACTACAAATAGTTAGGAAAGCCACAGGTGAAATAGGTGATGGTATTGGCGAATCACAAGGTAGAACAGCATTCAACCCTGCTATTACATATCTAACCTTGGTATGATACCCTTGTTTCCAAAAGTTCTGTATTCACTTAGAGAAGAGCAAAAGGCTTTCTTGTTGTATTTTCAATTGGATGCAGAGATCTGAGTGCCAGAGGACAGAATGTAGGAGGTCGATGACAATAACAACACCCTCATGAGCTGATTCACATCCTTCTCCTAACTCCAGCCAAAACATTACCACCATGACTCTGTAACACCATCACCTATCTCTGCTACAAAAATCAGGTGATAAAATCACCTTTACTTGGCACAGTTGGAAAGCACTGGCCTGGGAAATAATTCTTGTGTTGATGTTTGCTTTTGCTGATACCATCTCTCCACACTTCGCTATTTTCTGTAGCAGGTGTCCAAAACATGGCAGTTTTGTTTTTGTGTCCTGCTGGACTGTCAGTACTGGTTCATAGTCTTTTATTGGGCATGAAGAACATGTCTGTTGCATACAGCAAGCTATTCTGCAGGATATTACTGTGCATTTTCCATTTCTGTTAGCGTATAATACTGCTTTGTGTGCAGAAAGCTTTCAGGTGAACAATGAAGGGACATTTAGCTATGAAGCCAGTTTTATGAACCTAAGAATAAAACATCCTTTCTCCTCCAGTCACTCACATGGGGCTAAATTTCTTCCTCCCTTTCAAGCACTGGCACAGATTATTATCCTTAGTTGGATGAATGTCCCCACCTGAGATACTGTCTATCACCTTCAGCCAAGGGAATACCTATCCCATCTCCTCTTAGCATAGACTTTTACTCCTAGTCTCACAGTCTGGCTTTGCTAAGGGTGGTGTCAAGTGGAACAAAACTGGAATACTGTGGACTTCATAACTGAACTCCTGCTCTAGTCAAGGAAAGAAACGCATTTAGTTTCTGAGTTCTTCAACACTCTTTCCAGTGCAACATAGGAGCGTGATCCTCCAATGACAGCTCAAAAGTGCCGCATGTTACAGATGTTCAGAAAAGTGACAAGGCAAAAGGCAAAAATCTGCTTTCAAAGTGCAGCTGCATTTTGTCACCAAAGTGTCACTGCAGGCAAGACGTGACATTTCACATCCCTAGGTAAAAAGTGTTTCATTGCTTACAAGGTACAGTTTTAAAATGTGAATTTCAGGTGTAAGAAAAGTCTCTTGTTGTCTCACAGGGTTTGTGTCAGTGGGCAGAGCTGAGCCTTTAGGAGAGTTTACTGTAGCTTGCCATTTTGCTTCTAACCCCCTCACCTTCTTTGCTGTCTTTTCTTGACTCTCCCACTTCAGTGTGCTCCTACATTGTCACTGCTCATCCCTCTGGCTTGGATGGTGTTACCCAGTTCTCTTCCCACATCTTACTGTGTGACATCAACCTCTCCACCTCACATCCAGCTCTGCTGTCTTTCATACACGGACATGGCGGTATCTAGACCAAGGCTGGACTAGTCAGTAGTTCTCACTCTGCTCATTGGCCACAGTGTGGCAGACACAAACATCCTCCCCATGTATGGTTTTTGATCAGTGATAAAAGGATGACATTCCATTTTACAGGCAGCCTCCTAATGCAAAATTACAGTGAGATCTGGTATTAGATCTCTTGTTTATTTTAATGCCAGGAGGAGGTATCTGGGTGTTAGTTAAAAGCAGCTGCTACTTGCTAAGAACAACAGAAAACTGAGGCCAGCATAGGACAGTAGAATCATAGGATAGTTAGGGTTGAAAGGACCTTAATATCATCCAGTTCCAAACCCCCTGCCATTGGCAGGAACACCTCACACTAAACCACGTCACCCAAGGCTCTGCCCAACCTGGCCTTGAACACTGCCAAGGATGGAGCATTCACAACTTCCCTGGGCAACCCATTCCAGTGCTTCACCACCCTCATAGTAAAGAACCTCTTCCTTATATCTAACCTGAACTTGCCCTGTTTCAGTTTCAACCCATAAACAAATAAACAGACCTGCAAGTATGTCTTAGGCAATCTCACAATAGAAATGAGATTGTCTTTAAAATGCTTAGGAGTAGCCAGAAAGATGCACCCAGTAGCTGTGGACTTGGGCAAATTTCATGTGCACAGATATCCTATTCCAACTATTAAAGAAACATTCATAACTCACTGCTAGGTATGAAATGGAGCTGTCCTTTTATAAAAGAAAATAAAAATTATTAGACAGATACGCTTAACATGATTGCAATCTTTGTGCATCAGTATTGTCACCATAAAGACAAAAATATAATCTGGGACGTATATTTCCCTTTTTTTTTAACCTTAAATGCTGAATTCAAACTGTATTTAATTCCATTCTACCAGAAGTTCATAAACACAAACTTCACTAAGGTGATATGAGTGGAGACCAGCAAGTCTATACCTTTGCCAGACTGGTGCTTAGGAACTCAGGGATTCATTAGGGATTTTTAATAAATTTTCCTAACCTTTGATTCTGTAGCTGTGATTCCTCTTTATTCCCTAGAGGTGCTGGCCAAATGGATACAATCAACAGCAGCAGTTTGTTCATTGACCCAAGGGTATGCTCAGAAACAGAGGCTACTGAAAGCATTCAATAGATACACAAGCTACAGGCTGTTAAGATTTGTGTGTGAATAACCATTTCTTTCACTTTGTTCCAGACTAATGAATCCCTTTAGACTGTAGAGCATCCTAGGTCCTCCTCCTGCTTGTCCTGGCTCTCGTCTCATTTCACCCTCTAACCAGCTAGCTAAATAAGAAGCATTTTGATTCTTTCCCTGCTTTCTTCCTCGCTTGTGAGGCCCAGACAGCAGCCTGAATTGGTTACCCCTGAGAACATCTCCTTATTCCATGGCAGCATCTATAGTGTTGCTTGAGGACTCCCAGATTTCCTGTTGGCTCTCAGCATGGTTTTCACATGCTTCCTGAAGCCACAGTACCCGTTCACATATTCTGCAAACCTGGCAACCCCTGGGGCCGTTGGCAGATCTTTGGCTCAAACTGCGTCCTACTATACTGGACATGTAGTATGCACAGGTTCCCAAGCACCATGGTTTGAAAGGAAAGAGGTGAAAATCTTATGTGTCAGTGGAGGATGTTGTTTGTGTAAAGGGATTTCTCTCTGAATGGCTGTAGTACCCAGCAGGGAACAGATAGGAGATCCACTGTTTGCTAACTTGAACCTCTGTTCCTGTGCGTTGCCTCTTTTGAGCTGTTTTGCTGGCTGGCTGACAAGGTAGTTCTATTGTTACCCAAAAGACAAGTGGGAAGATATCTATGCTGCTCCAGTGACAATGAATATAAACATATTTTGCAAAATGCTTTTGTCTCCTCTACATCCTTGCACTTACTCTGTCAGCAGAGCTGCTGAGATTCCTGGCATTGAGCAAAATAGGTGCAAAAAATCTCAGGAGTTGCTCAGCAAGCAGCATGCCCACTGGTTTAGGCTGGGAGTGGAAGCACTGGAAGTCTGGAACGGTGGTTTTGGGAGGTAGCTTGGCCAGCAAAACTTAGTGGAATAGCCTTAGAGGGAAAAAAATCAACACAAAACCAGATGGCCATTTTTATGTGGTTCATTAACTGAGTTTTACAGAGATTGTTGTACCCAAGGTGAACAGCAGCGGACTTAGTGTTCTCCTATTGCTCACAAACATTATTCTAGCTTTGGAGCTGCAGAATTAGTGCAGTCAGGGCAGTGAGACACTTGGATTTAGGGTTCAAGGGGAAAACCCTTCATGGGGAAACACTGGGAGCTCCAGCAGCTCTTTTGTGTCTCTGCTGCCAAAGCCACTTATGCTGCATGAGCTTGTTTTCTGCTTTAACTGTGGAAGAAACGGAGTAAGTCTCTGCAAACCATCCTATAGAGGTAATGCAGGCACCCACCACACCTTGTTTTTGCCACCTCAGCTATCTTCTCCCTGGCCAAAGAATACCTAAAGGTAATCCAGAACCTTTCCTTAGAATCCTTGGCTTACCACCACGGGGCACTGCTAAGCAAGAAAGAAGAAAGGAGGCTAGCATGCATGCATTAAACCCAAATTCCTGCCAGGCCCCAGAAGAAACAGTGAGGCTTGGCACTGTTGTGAATCAGTGCAGAACACTAAAAGCCCTCATAGGAAGCTGAAGCACATCTTGGATGCTGCTGAAACCCTTCCATCAGCTGAGCTGGGATCAGGATTTCACTCGCTGTCCCCAGGCTGGCTGCAGCTGTTTCTCTGAGCACAGTGCCAGCCCCTCTGAAAATGCTTCCCATTGGGTTATGCAGAATTTGCTGCAACTGAATTAATGAGAATTCAGGACCTCAGGGTGCAAAATGTACCCGGAGACTGACTGGAGTAGCAGCAGCTATGGCTGGGATGAGCAATAGAGTGTTGCACTCTGGATCTCAGCAGAACAGGAAAGTGGGCTTCAGCCTGCCTTCTCCTGCCTTGCCTATGATGGCTTGTGCTTTGAGGACAAATGAGATTGTCATGAATGCTCCTGGAGACCTGTTCCTCCCTTCTTGCAGAAATACAAATGTGACAGGATGGCCATGTTGCCAAATCAGTTGAATGCAGATCTGGAGAAATGGATTATAACCCTCTGCATCTGCGTTATTAATGTGTAAAACGGATAATAATCCCTCCATGTCTCGCATCACTGTTGGAGGAATCCAGCAATGAACAGTGGGAAAAGAATTATCTGAAGTTATGGTGACAACACAGTAAAAACCTAGAGGAGTAAATGAATAATTAGTTTTCAGTGTACGGCTGGATTCTGCACGATAAATAATGCACAGAACCACATGCTAAATGATGAGGACCCAAAGCTATAAGGGGTGGTTTTCCTGGCAGCAGGCATTGCTCATCCTGGAGCAGAGGTTTTGTGAAACAAAACAAGTTATCATAAAATTAAAAAATGCAGTTACTCCGGGGGAGCAAATGAAGCATCATGAATGCATTGACACTGCTGCTTCTCGGCTGCCGAGGGCCTGAGTTTGTACTCTTGGCCAGGCTGTTCAGCTTGGGCTATTTGGATGTAATATAATGACACATTATGGCATGTCAAATGGCTTTATGATGTGTATTTTTGTATAACTGCTGCATTATAGACACACAAGCACATTAAAATACATAATGTAAGGAGGCTTATGCATTTTTTTTAAATGCTTGTCTTTCACATACAGTATAAAAATATATTCAAATGCATCTGTTTATCTAGCTGTAAGTGAAGAATAATTATTAGTGGTTATCTAGCTTCCATAGGGGTTTTTGTGTGCCTATAGATTTATTTATATATTGCATCAGTATTTTGATGTCAATGGAAAATTTTCACCCTCTCCTTTTCTCCTGCATCAATAATTTCCCTCTGTGAAATATATGAGGAGATGCTCTCATACAGAGTTGTTTGTTTGAATAGACCTTGCTTGTATTTCTTCATATAGCATAATTGCATTTTCAGTATATTATGCTGCATTTTGTTGTGACGGCTCTGAGATCTTTTCAACACATTTTCCTGCCCAATACAATTGTCCAGTCTTTTTGGCTTTATCTAAAATGGGGAAAAAATGTCTGTGGTAGAAAATATGATCATGAACATCTTTCAATTAAAGTTTATTTTGTTACATTCAGCAAAAATTACAGAAAAAAGTTACTTGTATTGAAAAATGTATGGGGTGATAATGGTAAACCTCAGCAGTGTCTACTGACACCAGCAGAGAGTTTACTGATGTGTGTTAACAGGAAGAAAAACATTTCGTATATGTACTGGGAATTTAAGATATGGGGAGGGATTTTGTGTCACTTGGTCTGGGATAGTAGGGTTGAAAATTGCTCCTG
>JAOEHY010032649.1:0-21469 GCA_025447955.1 Psilopsiagon aurifrons | reverse complement strand
AAAGTGCTCCTGGACTTGTTGCTATCGTAGGGATGCTTCCTCTGTGTGATCATTCCTGTTTGTGCCAGGCTAGATAACATGACATGTATCATCACTATTCTTGCAATGAAATTTGGAGTGGATTTATACCTCTGGAAGTGCAGGTAAAAGCCCCTCCTTCTGCAGGAGGAGTCAGTGGGAAGTGCAGAAGCAAGGCAGTGTTTTCTAGTATCTCCTCATGGAACAAGCTATGCTCCTAGGGAGATGTGGCCTTTTCTGTGTATGTTAGGGTTGATGTACACACACCTGAGAACCTCAGTCTTTGAATATCCTAAATCCATAGACATACCATGTGCCCGCATATGTTGTTGGGCTCTGCCAGACTCCAGCCTTGTGACTATGTTCTTCTCATCACATCAGGATAGAAAATAATTCCCTCTTGCCTTTCCCTGTTCTTTTAATAAGCACTTGTCTCACAGATAGTCTATTTGCACCTGCTTGCCTACAGGGTCCAATGTGCCACAGGATAAAGGTGCTGATCCATTAGCTAAGGCCATTCTGCATGCCGGCTTTGCTGCTCATCTCCTCAGGAAAGGATGAGGGGCTGTTGTTCTTGAGCAAAGCAGGCTGATTTCAGTCCTCAGGAAACTGTGAGGCCAGAATGTGCCTGGGAATGAATGAGATGTGCCTTGCAAGGGAGCTACAACCTTATCCCAAGGAAATCAGGAACAGTACAGAGCAATCTCACCAGACCGTTTCCCTTCTCTCCATTGGCAAAACCACACTTGCTGCAGCAGGTGAGAAATGAGCATTAGTTGGGAAGCCATACGGTATGTTCTCATACAACTGAATTGTCCTGCTCATTTGACATACTGATGGTGGTTCATCAGTGCCTGCAATCTTGGAATCTATGAGTGCACCAGAAAGCACTACTCGCCTGCTGCTTCAGAAGAGATGGTTTAATTTCAGAAATGACAGCTTAATTAAAGATGACTTTGAGGCAAGAACATCAACCCAAACTGCCCGCACACATTTGTAGACATTTTCTGTTATAATTTAAAAAAAACCACATATAATTCTATTCCTTTTCTGATTGTTTCATCTTTGTGAGAAGTTGACCTAAACACAGTCTAGGTGTATTCTTTGAGTGAAGATTCAAATCTCCAAGAACTGGATAATCTCCTGCGTTTTCATAAAGGGAAAAAAATTTATCTTAGTGCAGTTTGGGAAAGGAAAGTCAATGTGATGAAGAATGCCCCTTAAAATAAAGGAAATCCAGTCATTCTCCTCCGCAGGTCCATGGAGACACACCATATTTGTTTCCATACTTTGTATTTCCTTTTGATCTGTTGCCCTGTTAGAGCCTTTTACTGAGTAGGGATTTACCATATTATAAAGAAATCAAGGTTTCAGAAATCAATTTTTGTCACTGATTTCATAAGATGTCTTCTAGAAAGGACAAAGATAACATAAGAGAGATACTTTTGGCCACAGGCACTACTAAGCTACAAAAAAGAGAATTAATGTTTTAGGCCAGCTATTGATTGATAGGTTAACATCTGCTTGACATGAAATTCCATGAGCAAAGCTAAACTTCCTTTCCTCAAGGGGTTTAGAGAACAAGGTTGGGTTTTCTTTCTCCTCATGGTCTGTTCTCCTGGAAGAACACAGCCTTATTTATAAGAGGTGCTGTAGGTTGAGGTGGAATTAATGAGAATGGCAAAAATTTCATGATGATTCTCTCTAGAAAATTGAGTAATTCTGGCACAGAAGTCCTCTGGGAGAAATAACTACTCTACCAAAGAAATCTGGGCTTTTTTTCCCCCTTTCAGCAGGTGGTGCTTTGAAACTGAAAAGTGTATTATTCTGACACTAGAGCCATAGAAGCACCACAGCATTGTGTTTTGCTGCAATCAACTTCTGTGGATCCTTTTATGCACATTAATTTTTGGTGTAATTTACAGGCAGAGGCTTCCTACTGGGCCTAATGGGAATTTGATCCCTGTAGAAAACAGCGACAGACTCTTCTCCCCTGGGCCCATCTGCTCTGCTGCACTCTCTGCTACCTATTTCCTTCCTTTCAAATGGGAAAATGATGGTGTATTGATGGCTAAAGCAAGAATCCTGGGCTTTATTTCAAGACTGTTACAAGCTCCATAAAACTCATTTAATGTCTATGTCTCCAGATTTACCCATTTGGTCCGTAAATGGGGATAAATCTCACTTGTCAAGTTAAGGCAAAAGGAGTCTTAGTTTATCTTGTTTCCTATATGAAAGTGTAGTACAACTTAGTCCATGAGCAGATGACACTGATGCAGTCTGGGTGAAATCAGTGCAATGCCTGTTGTCCTCTGCCATCCTCTGTTTTCCTATGAGATCTTACTGAAAGACCAAAGTAGCGGATTTACAGTGAAGATAATGTTGGTTCTCCATTTTATTCAGGATTAACCTGTCAAGCAAGGAACATGACAGGGAGCGAAAGAGATCCTTCCATAAGCAGTTTGCTTGGCATGGTGAATGCCCACCTGTCTGCACTGCAAAGAGGGGCGGAGGGAGAATGGTCCACCTGACCTTTCACTATGATCAAATTGCTGATCTGATGAAATCAGAGGAACAAACTGAACTACCTCTATCGAACCCCATTTTTCCAGGAATAAACCAGTGCCATCCAGATGGAGCAGTTTCTGGAGAGGCTAGGGGAAAGCAGCATTAGCACCCTGATTTATCTGGCCTCCTCTTGGGAAAACTCCTTGCTTTTGAGCTATCTCTTGTTCTATGTTAAAGTTCTGCAAGTGGGGAGAGAACTAGATATGAAAAATGAGATCCAGAATGTGTGCCTGGTTCTGGTTTTCTTTGCCAATCTCACTTCCAATAGGGCTAAGGTCATTTGATCTCCCCATAATGCCCAGAGATTTCAAGGGACACGTCTCAAGCAGAGATGTGTTAAAACAGCTTGCCCTCTGAGATGAAAACCATGTTTCTGAGCTGTTTGTTTCCAAAGCTTCTGCAGCAGTGGCTGTATCTTCCTGTCTGCAGGCTCTGGAGGGATTTGTCTAAAAGCTGGTTGTCTGAGTGGATGGCTCATCAAACAGCTGGAAATCTTCCTAGCTGGGCTCCCTGCTATGTCCTAACAAAGCCTATAGAGCACTGCTACACCAACAGGTCTCCTTGAGAACATGCTTAAATGGGACACAAGTGCCTTTTGGTGGTCTCTCCATGCTGGCAGTGGATGCATAGATCAAATCTCTTACTGGGTACTCACTGAGGAATTCACCTTTCTCTCAGAGATCAGCCCACCATGACATGACTACTGCATTTCCTCGGATCTCGGTGAGACAAGTGTGGCTCTATGATGGTCCCTCCCATTGCTATCCCAGCAGCAGGTGAATACATAGCTCCTGCCAAAGGTCCCCTCTTCTTACAAGAGTCCTATGCCATCACATGCTCAGCCCATTCCTGCGTGCCTCAGGAGAGACAGCGCATGGAATTTGGTCTAGAAGAGGGTATATCAGGGGACACTGTGCTTCTTGCTTCCTGGGTCAGGATGTGCTGGGTCAGTGCTGCCCCTCAGACACTGCAGCTCCACCACAGAAGAACCAGAGAAAGACACTGGTAGCAGTAAGAAATCTCACTTGTCTCTCGCTTCAGTATCCCTGATCTTCATTAGCCTGGATGCTCAGGAGCCTCTGAGGGGACAGTGAACTTGTATTTTAAACTTTAACCCGTCACATTTTCCGGAAGCACGACCACAGCAGTGGGCTCATTCACTGCCTTTTAGCTTGACTGACCAGCACTTAGCTTGCAAGTGCTTCTGCGCTACTGAATTGGAGTAACAAGGGCTAAAGCCCCAAACATATCTTCATTCAACATTAAGGCATTGGCTTCCTGTTACAGGATGTTTTGCACGGGGTGGAGATTAAAGATAAAAAAAAAGGCTTTGTTACCTTCTGGATTGAAAATGACACTCCATTGTCATACCTTTAAAACATTGGCAGCTTTCTTCAGAGAATTGAGGGCTTTTAAGAGATTGCTGTTTAAATCTAGACAGATAGGTCTCAGCAATGCAGCTAACCAGATGTTTTGCTTTATATTACTAGCAATAATACTTCAAGTCATTAGGATTTCAAAGCAGAGTTTGTTATTCATTATGGATGCTGAGTTTCATTTGTTGTTTTATTTTTCATTTGGTCTGGATAAGAAAAATAGGCTCATCATTTTCACTTTCAAGTTCTTTTAAGAATATAAGCTGCTACTAACAATAGTTATTAGCTGTTTGTCTCTGCTACTCATACCCCAATCGTCATTATAAAACACTGATTGATTAAAGGCATTTTCATTGCTGTTTCAGAAAGCCCTTTTGTAAGTGAGGCGGATTGACATGTAAGGGCAATAGTCTTGGTAAGAGAAAGGACTGGTATATTTCTAACCAGAATGTACTTCATAGTGATTCTTTTTTTCAGCTTGTTCAAGTCGATGTCTGACTAATGTGGAGCAAATGAGAGTGTTAGCACTGGAATATAGAGAGAGGACCAGACTGAGCACAGCATCATCCTAGACAAGTGCCAGGGCAGACTGAGATTAGATATGCAGACCTGTGAATTTATCATGCCTAGCTCAAGCAGAAACACTCTAGAGAAGGCAAGGATAGTAGCATCTTCATTATGGCTATTTATTTCCACATGCACATACTCACATTTACTACAGTACTCAAATTCTCTGGTTTTATTAAACAGTACATCTGGATATAAACAGTATACTGGAAAAAACAGAGAGTCTGGAAATCAAGGACCTTCCAGACTCACTTGTACTTTGAGAAATGCCATTGCTTGAAAAGAACTTTGTTAATTCTGAAATGTGCAGCTTCTTTGAAAGACAAGGTGTTTTCTGGACTGACACCCATAAGATCTCACAAAGAAAGGCAGTAGCATGTTTCATGCTGCTCTTTTGTCCTTAGTAGTAGAAAAGAAACCTACAGCTGAATGGTAAAAACAGATCTCTCCTATTAAGTCTGGGTGGCAGTTGCGTTAAGTAGCTGTAACAGAGTGGCATTTGAACAAAACATTAATAATTCTAAATAGCTCAGTAACAGCTAAAGTAATATAAAATATAGCAATAAGAAACAGCAATAAACAGTAGGTGCTAACATCCATATAGAGATCATTGTGCAAGAATGGTTAGTGCCTTAGAGAAACTTATAAAGAGAGTGTGAAAGACGTATGCTAGGATAATTTTGGCATTAAAATAAAAATAGATTAAAAAGAGGGAAAAAAGTGAACGATATAACATTAAATCTAGTCAAAACCTTTAGGTGTCATAGCTAATTTATTGTGAAATAAGAGATGAAACCTGAGAGAATTTATCTGTGGTAGAAATTACAGAAAGCATATTAGAAATATTCAAAGGAAAGTTTAAAAGCCTTTTGCAGAATATCACGTGGTTTGATTTATCTCAAAGTTTCCTCATTCTTTTAGCACTTCTAACCTGACAGAAGCATTTTACTGTTATATAATAATGTGTTTTACCACCGGTTCTGCATAATAAAGTAATTGCTCTATTAGAGGTGCATTAGCAAGAGGAACAAGTGACACAAACGAACTTCATTTCAGAAGGAACTCCTGCACAAGGACAATCTTTTCTTTGAGAACATAGAACTGTGGCAGAAAGATAGAGGAAAAAAAGAAAGAAGCAAAAAATGAGAGAAAGAGAAAGAAAAGTCAGAAAGAAAAACAGAGAAAGAGAAAGAAAGAAATTACTTTGCCAGCAGTATCCAGGATATTGCAGTCTATCAGGGCATAGTTCTTGCAGATGTCTTGATGTGAATACATTTCATTAGTGTGACACACTGCTGGTGTGGCACATACATGATGAACAACACTGCTCTGAAGTGAGGTGAAACACCTTGGACTTTTGTGACCCAGAAGGTAAAACATCCTTTGGAAAAGGAGCAGGTCATGGTCTATGTGCTCCTTAATTCTTGTATGGATGGATTAAATGTAGCATCTCCTTCACCATTGGGCACAAGGATGAATCGATTTGTAAACAGGGTTAGGTTGTCGGTCACTCTTCCTTCTCCCAGTGTGGCATTAGGATTCCCTGCAGGGCATAGTTCTTTTATGCTGCACTTCCTCCTGGTAAGCTGGGAGGAGAAGAGTAATCTCAGGGAAGGAATTTCCCCCACAAAGAAATGGAAGGAAGTGTGTGATTGAGAGTTGTAATATTTCTGTGCATGAGAGCTGTAAAAATTCTGTGCACTGTTTCTGCTTCATTTTATTGCAATAGCTATCTGGGCTCTGCCACTGATCCTCTTAGGTATTGACTATGTGAATTTCCCACCACAGGATGGTATTTCCCAGCAGAAAATAAGGGACAATTAATCTGATCTTCTTGATGAGGGATGCAGTGGGACAGGTGTTAATTAATATTTGTGAAGAAATCTGTGATCCTGTGATGAAAGGTGCTATGTTAGAGCAATTTATTGCATTAAATATAGTAGGATTCCTTGGCACAGATGATTTTCACCATGTTATTCACCAAGTTATTTTGGCTAGAGATCAGCTCAGGCCAAGCTGTTACATCTCAACACCTTCAGTGTTTTGAAGACATACAGATATAAGTTTGAAATTAGCCCATCTCTGCCTTTGAAGTAGTTCAGTCCCACAGAGTGTAGAATATAACCTTCAAGAACAAGTGCTGAACCTCAAAGACTTGAAGTAAACCCCTGTACAATAGCATGTTAGAAGCTGGTTTTGAGGCACTACTTCTGCCCCATCACTTGGATGAGCTGCCATCCACTGTGAAGGGCATGCAATCTTTATTCCCTGCAGTGATCTGGTGTGTTATAGGTTATCACACCCAACTGCAAACAAGGATGAGAAAAAACATACCTGCAGGTCATTGTAGGCCATGAAGAAAATCATCCCATCTGATTGCAGCAGGGAGTATGTATTTTTATATGTGTATTTTCTATGTTCTCTAGTATAAAATCCACAATTGCTGCTTTGGGTTGATGAGTAGAGCTTGGCTTGGAGTTAAGCATCAGCAAGAATGAAAATGGCTGGTGCCTCAGTAAAGGGGGTGCTAGCCATGCCTCACATGGGTAGGAGGAACCAGCAAGAGGGACCTGTCTCTAAGGCTTGGGAACAGGAGCAAGAACATGTTGGATCACGTGCCTTGTTCTGAGTTGGCTGCCCTGTATACAGTTTGAGGGCTACGTGATCCCTCACAGCTGTGAACGCCTTTCTTGCAGGATTAAAGAGGTCACTTAGGACACCAAACAACGAGGTCCTCCACTCCGAGTCTTTAAATAGATGCTTTCCTTACCATGTCTTGTTCGAGTTTCCTATCTTGCTCAGGCCTATCTGACTCCTCAAGAGAGGAAATCCAGATTAGGCAAAAGATATGCACTTACTGTTTGCCACAGAGGATGGAAATGTCTGAGGTGGTGCTGAGGATATTTGGATGGGTGTTTTAGGGACAGGGGCAACAGGACTGTAACTTCTTGAAATCCTTCTAAAGCTGGATGATGGAAGTATTGCAACAGAGTCAGTGATAACAAAACTCAGCTGTAATCCCTTTATTTTAAATACTCCCTTATTCTGAGGTTGCTTAGTGATATATTATAGACCCTCAAACCCCATTTTTCCCCTCAGAGATAGTGATTTTACCTTTTTTCTGAATCTCCGTGTATCCAGCAATGTAGATAATAACCTCCCAACCAGCAGAAATCACAGTTAGCTGGCTGAATATTGAGGCTGAGGATGGGAGCACACAGACAAGAAACTCTCGAGGGTATTTTGCTCTCTTTTTTAAATGTGAATTTTTAGCTCTGCTTGAATTAGAAAAAGCAATTTACCCTGACAAAGCACAGAACATAAGGCACTAAACCTGGCTTCACAGTTATTGTAAGGCTGGATAGTCAGCTGTGGGATGAAGATATCCAGCTGGCAAATCCATAATGCCAGCGGTGAGCGGCTGTGCCCAGCATTTGAGTCTGGTACGCACCTCTGCCTCACTGGCAGCAGAGCATTGGGAGGGGAGTCTCTGATTTAAGCATTAATACAGTTATTAGCAGCCCAATAGTTTCTAGAGGTCTCATGAGAGAGTGAGGACTAATTCTGCTTGGCCCATAACCTAGACTTGATTTTAGCTGGTATTAATTCTGCACCTGGATTTCTCTTCAGTAGGCTTTGAGTGCAGAGAGCAAGGAATTTTACTTGCAGATGCATCTCATTAGACAGTTTTCTGACTGCTGCTATTCGTGTGAGCAAATTTATTAAGACTAGGAGAAGAAAAAAGGGTGTATTTTGAACACGTCAAATCCTATGTAGCCATTTAGAAACAGGCTATTTAAAAATAAGCAAACAAACCCTGGAACTGGACGTCCTCTTCCTTAAAAAAAAGCAACCCAAGTCTGGAAGCTTGTTAGCCCAGTGCAGCAACAACTTTCTTTTAAAAACAGGCTTTTTTGTGTTTCTTTGGGATTTTTTTTTTTTTCCCTAAACAGCCACACAGCTTTGTGAGATTGTACTCACCAATTAATTTAATAGGAATATTGGTAGGAATCATGTAATGCGTTGTCTTGCAGGAGTGACTTCTTTAATTTTGCATTTATTTTTGTGATTGGAATAACAAATCCAAAACATTATGTTTCTTTCGCCAGATAAAATATTTATTAGCAAAAATCACACTGAACAATTTTCTTTTTTAAACAATATTTTCCTTCTTTCTGGTTACCCTCCTTTCATGCATCATAAATGCATAGAATCGCAGTCAATGCTCTCAGTAGTTTGCATGTCTCATTTGAAGAAATACTTTTGTTTGGCCAGAAGACATGAAAACTCAACAACTACACAAAAGACTGAGTTTATAGGAAGTCTTTGTTTTAATCCAGTGCTAACTGGTAGCTGCTGTCCTTCAGGTGGGACAGGAAAAATCCCACCTACTGGGTCTTTAATCCCAGGAGACTTCCCTGACAAACAAAACTACATGTTCCTGTGGCTTAGTTACAATTTTATGATCTTGTCTTGAGTAAATAACAGCTTATCTTGCTGTGTTTCCAGGAGCAGGGCAAGGAGACAGGAACTTCTTCCCTGTTTAATCATGGGTCAGCAAAAACCTGAGCTGCCAGTCAGAAGGATCTTGGGATCAAGCTGCTGTTCTCCAGACCCAATGTCACTAGCTAATCACTTGCTGCCTGTAACACATCAATGACTATGCACTGAGGTATTTTCTCATTCTTGGCTTTCTCCATTCTCCTGCTGTTTATCTACTAGGAGCTTCAGCCAAGCTAACCGAAGCCCCGGTGTTTTAGGGATTAATTCCCAGAAAAAAGCTCAAAAAGTAACTATCAGCTGGGAGCTGATTAAATGCATCTGAATTCAGCCCTGTGATACTCTCAGTTGGGTGAGAAAGGTAGCAGACTTTGCTGAAGCAAAGCTAAGATGAGAGGTTCTAGACAAAAATACAGTTATGCCTAGTATTTTAAGTGATGATTTTTGCTACTTTAGCCTTTGTCTACCTACAAGCCGGAAAGGCAGCATGAGAGGCAGCTACAGGCTGTTAAGAGGTAACAATTTGGCTCTAACTTTAAATCCTTTTAATGAAATCCTGCAGGAGGTTGGTGATTTTATAATCTAACTTGAGCCTCTGGGAACTTTTCTCTGCTCTTATTCCACCCACATACCACGAATGCATCTTCATTAATCTGTGCACATATAGATGTTATATCTAACATTTAAAAGTGCTGGCAGGAATGGATAATATTTAGTAAGAGGAATTTTACTCCTTTTTTTGCTTGTGGTTTGTTCGTGAACAATCAAACATGTCTTTCAATAAAAATAACTCGTGTTTATTTTAGCCAGAGCTGGGTAAGTAATTTGCATTAAAGAAATTACTCTATTCATCTTTTTTAGATCAGGCACAAGTTGTGATTTTCTCATTTGTACTTACTCTTCAAAAAGATTTACTGAATACTTTCTATGAATGAATTTGTTGGCAATTCATCCACAACCAGTTTGGTATGAATATTAATTTAACAATTGATTCTAATGGATTTCAGTGTCCAGATATCTTTGATGACTTTGAAAACCTCAAGATAATTAGTCAAAATCTGAGCTGTTCCTTTTCAACAGGCAAATTGCCATCTTGTGAGACAACAGGGTTGTTTATTCTGTGATGCCTGGCTGTTATAAATTGGTGTCCTTCTGTGTTTAATTTTTTCTTCTGTGTATGAATTGCTGTGTTCTTCTGCAGTGTTCTCTATTATTCAGTGGTGCCACCCAAGTGGGAAATATGTTTGAATTTGTAAAGGGACTAGGGGCTTAGCCACTGTTTCAGCAAACACACAAGTCATCCAGTTCCCTCTCTAGTGCTCTAGAGGAAGGGGAATGATGGTATAACCAACACAGAGTGTTAGGGTTAAAATATGAAGAGTAAATACCCAGGTAAAATATTTGGCAATCTTTCTCAGCTCTAATTTGCAAATTTTAAAGTCTGATCTTTCATGTCCCCTCAAGTTCTTTGTTCGTTTAAGTCCCTGGATAAAGAGCATGGAAAGTCAGAGGATATCTTATGTCATCACTATTTGTGTTAATGGCTTAGGAAACCCACAATCCAATCAGTTAAAATAAACAACCCAGTGTAATAGGAGCATAAATCAATGAAGACTTCATTACTGAAACCTTAATGTGTAATCCATCCACCTACAGAGGAAAGGGATACTGAGAGGCAGCAAGATAAAACCAGAACACAGCCTGATTTAGGCAACCCTGATATTTTAAAAGGTGCTGAGAACAGTAACTGCTCCTCGAGTCAGTAAATTTGGTGGATACTCATCACTCCTGACAGGTTGCCCCTGACTGTTAAGTCCCTATGCTAAGAAATGCCAAGAAACTCTTGAAAAGAGAGCTCTGCTCTATGTTTGCCTTGGAAGATGAGACAGCTCAGGACTGTGGACTAATTAATAAAGACATGAATTATCAAGATTAAAATATGACTAAAACTATATATGTTACCTAGAAGTAATGGTACTCCGAACTGCTCTGACCCTGCTGCAGTCTTTCCTCTCTGCGTGGTCCCTTGAGCCACTAACATGAATTTACACTCCCTGTCTAAGGTGAGGGTAGCAATAACTTGGTGAACTGAGAGTTACCGGATGTCATTAAAGCCACATATTCTGTTTGTCTTGGCTCTTACAGAGGCAGCAATCCTATCATACCAAGCCTTTTGATTTCAACATGGTTCATAAAAGGGCTGAACCTTCATGTTCAGTGCAGAGATCTCTGCTTGTTGAGTTAATGTAGTAATGAATAGAAACAGCAGGTTCTCACCCTGGCCATGGGCAAGCTCTGAGGTGGGAATGAGACATGCACTTTCCCTGTGGATTTTATCTAACAACAAACGTGAGGGTAAGCCTTTAGAAAGGCAGCAGTGCTCACAGACCTTCCTCCTGAGTCCCCATTTCAGAAGTGAATCTGCCTGTTTGCTCCAATCTCTCATCCCCACCTGACTCCTCTTTTCTTCTTTCTCCTTCCACTGATCACTTCTTGTTCATTTGTCTCACTCCCTTGCTGATACTTTTGTCCCCATTGCTCACTTACACCAGCACAAAATGTGTATTGAGCAGTTAAAGTTTGTTAGCACTGGTAACTGACCAAAACCAGTACGATGGGACTTCTGGTTTGTAGAGATACAGAGTTTGTGCTGTGACTTTAGCAGAGATCCACTGGAAAAAAAGTCCATATACATTAATAGTCATTGAATTAATTTACCCTATATTCTCTCTACAGTTTCTTTTTGCTAGGTGTTACTTCTCAATTCCTTGTCTTAAATATATGGTTGCATAATGTTAAGTATCTCAGAGAATGATTGAATCAGTCTGGATGGTAAAATGATCCCATATATCCAGAATGCAAAGTGGGTTGAGTTTCTGCAGTTCTTCAACAGTCCTAAATATAGGAGGCATAGACATGTAAGATATTATCCTATTGTAATCTTTTAGTGGGAGATAAAGTGAAATTAATATAATTTAAAGATATTCTTCTTCAGGTGACAATAATAAGGGATGCTGTCATGGAAATTCACCCCACGTTTAACATCATAGAATCATAGAAGAGTTAGGGCTGGAAAGAACCTTAAGATCATCTAGTTCCAACCCCCCTGCCATGGCAGGGGCAGCTCACACTAAACCATGCCACCCAAGGTTCTGTCCAACCTGGCCTTGAAGTGATACAGAATTTCCTCAACTTTGAGGTAGCCAGACCAAATCAAAACCAGAGAGATGTATTATAGAATTTGGATGTAAATCCTCTGGAAATGCTACTTTGTATTAAATATTGTGTAGTATGATCAGTATGTCTGTCAGAGGCTTTTAAAATGTGTTATCAATATGGTTCCACATACTCACTGTCCAGATGGCACACAAAGTGCTCAGTATCCAAACGAGGATCTCAGTGCCTCTGCACTGCATGATGCACCACATCCCTGTGTTGCATGAAATTCACTGTTCTGAACTGATCCCTAAATGTGGTGTGCTTCCATTTCAGAGCTCCAGTGATGAGGATGTCATCCTGAATATCCTCAGTGTCCTCACTGACTTGCTGTCTCTGGGTAAGGAAGCAAAGCTGTGGGGTGATGCCTTAAGGCTAGGGGCAGAAAGGGGGGCCTCCAATAGATCAGGGAAGTCTTTCCTGCATAAACTTAGCCTGAGGTTTGCAATGTAAACAAAACATGAATTGTATCTGGAGGTCAGCAGTCCTCACTCCTGTGTTTGGAAAACTGAGCTTTTTCAGTAAAAGAGGAAAGAAAGACCCAGAGAAAGACTCCTTTTTTTCCCTTTTAGTTTAAAAGATGCCCTTAAGTTCCAAAGTATTTTATAATCCCTGGCAGTCAACCACTGGAAATGTTCACCAGTGCTACTGGCGAAGGAGCTGTGACAGAGGGAGCAGAGCCTGACTTCTCATAGCACAGGGACACTAACAGTTCAGAATCTCCTGACAATGCACCTCCGCCTGGGGGATGCAGGGATGGCGTGTTCCTGCATGCACCTCGGCCACGTGGAAGAGTAAGTGAATTGGCAAAAGAACTGAAAAAATAGCCAAATTTCTTTTCCTTCCTTCTTCACCTCAGAAATACCATTTGTTAAACAACTCTCAACCCAACCAAGCTGTTAGTCTGCAGGGGCTGCCTTGTGAGTGCTGGAGCCTCTGGCACAGACACGGCCCATCCAGTTGGGCCTTTCTTTAGAAGCCCTGCAGTGCTGTTCCTCAGCTAGATGGAAGGATTTCCTCCATGGAGGATAGAAGGTACTGTCACCTCCCCCAGCAGCTGAACACACGGCTTCCTCCAACCATAGAGCCTGAAGTTGCCCATGGATCAATATTTGTCGACACATAGGACTCACAGGATTACCATGTGGTTTCTTTGGAGACCTAGATCTGTTTAAAAGCTATCTCCAAAGATTCTCAATGATTCCTTTTCATTTTCAGAAGACCATTGCAGCTTTAGTCCTTTGCTTGTTTGATTTCCAGTATCTAAGAAAAGATGACTGAGTCTCCCACTCCTTTGAAACCTACTGGTATCTCTACTTATTTCCCTCTGCTGCATTTCAATGCACAATGGAAAACTCCAGCAGGACATGGGTTTGTAAAGATAGCAATTGCCAGAGCAAGAGGCAGCAGGCACAGAGTTTTCCCATGCAGCCATTAGCCACATCCCAGGCCAGAAGCACTTGAGATCTATGATCAATTCCACAAATTCCCTTGGGTTTATAGCAATAAAACACTATGGGAGCTTTGTGTGCTCCATGTGAGGTGAGGGTTTGTGATCACAGGGGCTCAGGGAAGGGGTGCTCTGAGCAGAGTCTCTCTTCTTTTCCCTAGGGACTGGCCGAAGGATTCAGTATGTGATCAGCAAGGGGGGCAGCGAGGCACTGCTGCAGGCTCTCACCACCGCTGCCCGGACTGAAGCACTGGACCACAGCATCCTTCTGCCCCTGCTGCAGCTGCTGGCCAGGGTTGGACAACGAGGTGCTGCTGAGTGATGGGGAACTTCTTGGGTGGGGGGCAAAAAGCTAACAGCAATAATGCAATAATCAGCACTTTGATGTGCTTGACAGACAGATGGGATTTTTGTATTTTGGGTGTGCTACTTGAGAGCCTGCAACAAGGCAGGGAGGGAGTGCACATGTGTAGAGATGCTTCTTACCTGACAGGCAGAAGGCTGTAGCTTAAGGGAAAGGAGAGAATGGAGGCAAGCCTAAGGTCCAGAGCAGCAGGTGAACATCCTCATTGCCTACTTCACCTTCTCACATGCCTCTGTACAACAGGTATAAGGCTCCAGATGTAGGTAAGTTAATGAATGTTGTGGGTGAAGTTCCATCTACACCAGAGTTGTTGCTAAAGTCAGAAAGGTCTATTTCCCTATCATGACCACCTCCACGAGGTCTAGGTCCAACCTAGACCGTTCCATGATAACATGATTTGATATGGTGTCTGTAAATCGCATGTTTTCCTGTTTCCAGGGAGAATAATGCTGACCTAACTCATTGATACATTTGAATGCCTCTATTATAAGACTGGGTGCAAATAGGTTTATCAGCACTGCTGCAGGGACCTGATCTTTGTAACAGTTTGATTCTTATTTGCTTTCCACAGATAGGAAATTTGGGCTGAAAGTGCAGAAGGCAGAAGCAACTGATACAATACTGAGCTTGGCAAGAAGAAACCTGGGCCACCACCTGCACCTCACCCACTGCCTCTGGGTCCTGCGGGTTTGTGCTTCTAATGGTGAGTAGCTGGATCTTCCTGTTTTCCCCTGTGTGATATCCACCAGAGATATTTCTGTCATTTCAGTGCAAACATCACTCCTGATTAAGGTTAGTGCGTTGCATGCGCTGTTGTTATACAGCATCAGGCACAAAAGCCAGAACAGCCATAGAAAGAGCTTCTCCCCAAAGAGGGGTTTTCAGCCTTTAAAGTGTATTTCATCTGTGGAAAATAAAAGTGCTGCAGTGAAAAATATTCATGGCAATGATGTCCTAGTTTAGAATACAGACGGTCAACTCCTTTGCTCTGAGACTTGGGTACCTCACATCTCTATGCAGTTCCCATTATCATAATAGACAAATGTCTCACTATTGTTGAATGTATTGCTCCTCAGAGCAGCTCCATTAGAAAGGAAAATACTGAAGGAGAAAGAGGGGGAGAGAAATCCGTTGCTCATTCAGGGTCTCTCAGGAAGTACATATTAGATCCTGGTCTCCTGTCTAGCATCCCCCCCACATGCATTCTCCCAGCTTTTCTTGCTTGTCAATGCCCTCATACTAAATGATTCAAACAACGAGATTTCCACTATTCTCTCACAGGATTATTACAGATTCATACAGGCTTTCCCTGCTATAGAACACTGAATTTGTCTGCACAAATTTCCCTTTGCTCCCTCTAACACTTTCCTCTCCTTCCCACATCCCACATCCCTCACCCAGCAGATAATTCCTCATGACCATCCTGTCTCCAGTCTGCTACACACATCCTAAGATTTAGCACTCCTGGCTCCCAGCCTTGCAGGTTCCTTCTGTCCATACAGGAGCTAGCTTCATGCAATGGGCTTTCTCAGGCAAGCAGCCAAGCCTTAACATTCAGCCACTCACTGTGATAAGCTGTATTTGAATGTCTGAGTGTGGCTGAAAATGCAGCCAGGGCCAGAATATGAAATGAGCCTTTATTTGGGTTTCACAGCTGTGTAGTGACCCCGTGTTGCCTCCCACCCAAAATTATGATCTACATATTCTCCTGCTCCCAGCTCCAGTGCACCTGCCTCCCAAACAGGTTTTGCAGAGGTTTTAGGATGCAAACTGCAGCCTGGCTTCCTCTCTGTTGGTGTGAGATCCCGGAACCCTACCTCTGCTCCTTTACTGGAGCTTCTTTGTTACTCTCCAGTTACCTTCAAAGCTTTCCAGATGTACTTCTGCCTTCCATGAGTAACTTTGACTTCATGTGCTATGTGGCCCAGCTTGGAAGCTGCAGGGGATGTTAGGTAAATATCTGTGTGGATGTGGTGCCAAACTGTTAGTGAGGAAGTAGCTTCAGGTTGAGCATTGTATGTAGGTGAAAAGTGGGTGGACAGATACAGTACAATCACTACTTACTTCACTGAGGTTGACATGGGGCCAGTCATTCCGGATGAGAGCACCACTAGGAGATTACATGTTACCAACCTTAGAAATTATTTTTATGGAGTGGAACTAAAGAGGACCCAGAAGCACATTAAACTTTGAGAGTGCTGAGGTATGAAAGCAAAAAGATGAGCCATCGTCACAATCTCATGCTCCGGTTCTTTGCTCTGCGTTGCTTCCCTCACAGTCTCTGCCACCAATTGTCCTGCTCTGGGCAGGATGATTTCAAGCAGCCTTGTCCACCACTGTCTCCAATGAATTACCAGCTAGTGTGAAAGTAGCTGGCAAGCCTTGCAAAGCTTCCCATCACAGGACAGCTTGGCAGGGGTGAGGTAGGACTGCAGGAGGTGATGGGCCCTCTGTCAGTTCTCTGATGATCACTGGGAGATATTTACCAAACAGGCAAAACCTAGCAGGGGGCAGGGAGCCAGGTCTCCCTCTGGATGCTGTTGATCACTGATCCTTTCATCCTGTATGGTTGCATTTAGTATTTCAGGGCTCTGATTTTTCCTTCTTTACATGGAGATCCTGTCTTGTAGTGGAGAGGTCTTGGCTAAACACCTTCTTGATGCATCAGGCATTTTTGAAATCGATTGCAGAATCTATCTATAAAAGTTCCTAGTGTGTTAACAAGTGAGGGATTAAAGGTAAAATTGGCCTAGCTGAAATTGAGCTGCATTCAGGAACACCCCTGCCCTGCAGAACCACATCCATACTGCAGAATAATAGCACAGAAAGAAAACTCTGCCCTCCATGCCCCTGTGAAATAAATTGTCTTTGTGGAGTTGCCTGTGGGAAATGTAGGATGGATTTGAGCCCTGTCACTTTCCTGGGAGGTGACCCTATTTAACTGCGATTTGTATCTCTGGAGATACAATATTTACAGGAAAAGGGGCTTTGGGGAGCTCAGGGAAGAATTGCGGGACTGGTTTTGTGTCTGATCTTGGCTCAGGTTGAGTCCACAGACAGCTCTGGGCTTCGGTTCCTTTGTAAAATGATCTGTGAAGTTTGGTTAGAGCCAAGAAAAATCTGCTTATTGCCCCAGGGGCAGCTACTGCCTACCTTGCATCACCTCTAAACACAGCGTGGCAGGCCGCCTGCTTCAGATCTGACTGCTTTTCTCTTTTATTGTCTTAGTTACTACAGGAACTACACTTGGCATCAATGGAGCCATGGAGCTGCTTTTCAAAGTCATCACCCCCTACAGCAAGAGACACGTCAGGACAGTCAGGTAGGCAGCAGCCCCAAAGGAGCTCATCTTTCCAGGACAGCAGGAAATAAAACTGTGATTCCACTTGAAGAGACAAAGGAATCGGAGGTGGATGCACAATTTCCACTCACTTTAAATTTGCAGGGTTTTTAAGAGGCAGAAATAGTTCCCTGAAGGACACATTAATGCCATGATTCATCATATGATTCATGCTGGTGGCCATTTATTTGTAGTAGACCTTATACAGTGATGGCAGCTTGATTGTAAGGTATTGTCCTTTATATCCCAGCAAGGACTGGGTTTTGTGAAGCATCTGCTGGCAGCAGACAAACCGCTTTAGCAAGAACCTTCTGCCATCACAGGCCCAGCGGCAAGCAGGGTGGAATCGCGGCAGTGCTGCCTCATCCTCTTCCTGCAGACAGTTGTGACTAGGTCATCGTGATATTTTTGCAGTATGACAGTTCTTGCTGATATTAATCTGGGCCTGTTTTTAAGCCCAGCCCAAATATTTCAAATTGTTCCTTTCTGAAGACAGCAAGTCCATTTTATATCTCCATCTTAAAGCTGAACTTTAGTTTCCAACTTGTTCTCTCTGACCACTTCCTCAGATGCCTTTGAAGGCAAACTTTGTAATGTGGAAAGCATCTGCAGAAGGGCATAACACATTTCTGTGGCTTGCTTATTACAAACAGGAGGAAGAGTTTACTGCTATGAGCTGTGCCCACACAATCACATTTGCTTAAGCAACACAGAATCTGCCAGTTCCAGGATATCTGAGCACCCTCCAAGATTCCACGTTATAACTTTAATCTTTAAGATTCAGGGAACCTGGAGAACTGCTTTATGCACAGGGGTGCCCAGGATGAGTTAGATCCAGAGGTAGGTTTGACTTCTGACGCAACCAGAAATGACGGATGGGTCCATGCCTGTGCTTAACTAAGTAGTCAAATTCCACTCAGTTCCCTGGTTTCCTTCCTATGGAAGTGTTGGCTATGATTAGACTAGTGTTAGTTCTACTTCTGTGATAGCCTCATAGGTCAGGAACTGTGTGTGATGGGACTTGGGCCTGAATCAGTTCTTCCTTATGCAATGGGACTGGTTACATAAAGACCTTTTATATGGATTTTGAACAAAGCTGCTTTTTCCCTTCACTGTTTCCTCTGAGGGAAGTGGAAAACTTGGTATCTGTCATGCATTTCTAATCTGGCTTTTTGCTGAGATTCATTTGGAGATGCAGCTACTGCTGCTGAGGGTTGGTGTAATGTAGGCTGTAAAGTGGTCTAGAATACTCACTTCTAAGCAGCAAGGGAAAGAAACAGACTTCAGAAAAACACACTGCTTTTGATTTCAATGATTGTAGATTGTGAATGTGTCATATTTTGGGTTTTCTGCCTTTTATCTGACGTCAAGAATAGTTCTGAACTCTTCTGTGAATCTTTTTTGTCCATTTGGGACATACACACCCCCCCAAGAGAATCTACAATTAAAATTCCTCACACTAAAATTCTAGTATTATTGCTAATAAGCCATTTTATTTATTGCTGAAAAGGTTGGATCTATTTTCCAGGTATCTTATAAAAGGTAAAGGTATCTTATACATCAACTGTTGTCCACATGAACTTCCTCATCATTAGGTCACTTTCCTAACTTCTTTTTTTGCCTAAAACATTTGTGCTCTTCTTAAAACTTCTTTGGATGAATGTAAAACTGAAGGATAAAGGTTTTCCTGAGATCTAGCTCACAAAAGAAGGTGATCTGAATCTCCCCTTCACTTGGTTTAATAAGCAAGAACCATAAATCTGCTGAAGCCTGGTAGCCACTCAGCTGGCCTGCCTAAGGCTTAAAGCTGCTTGTTTCATTTAGGACTAACTAGGAACAGCTGAGAAGGTCAATGGCTCAGTGGAGACACTCTTTTTTACATCAGAAGCAGCACACAAACCTTCTTTGGTTTAAAGAATGTTTGTAACCTATTTAAAGGCATTAGTTTGTTATTATTTAATGGAGACTGCTTGCTCGCAGTCCTTTTGGAAACACTGCCCTCACTGGGGATAAGCAGCTTCAAGAGAGGTTGTTAACAAGAATGTAGGCTTTGAGACCAGAAATCCAAACTATAGGGTCGATTACAGCTCTTTTTTCCCAGCGTTAGCAAATGCCTGGGACAGCTACGGTCTGAAAATCCCAGGCATCTTCACAGTTCATCAACAAATGGAGGCGGGACATGTGAAAATGTCTTTCTATGTTTTTGAGCTTCTCTTGTTGAAAATGTTTAGGGTGATTGATGGCGAAGCTTATGGATGGGTTTTCTGAGATGGGAAGAAAGACTCAAAAGCCATTGTGTGCTTTGTCTGGTTCAGCATGTGCTCCTGGCTGTATGATGCTGGGCTGTATGATGCTGTTGTAGCTCTTCCTAAGGTTGCTGTGGCTATCCTGAAATCTGGAGTGGGTTACTTTGGTGTTAGTTAGCTGGTCAAAAGCAAAACCCCAAACTGCTTTTTGATGGCTATCAGTACAGAACTTGAAAATAACATTAGACTGTAACCTGCTTATAAAGGAATATTCCAATGCCCTCTCTCTGATCCTCTCTTTGAATTTGCTCTTGATGCCCTCTCTCCACTTCATAGCTATGTGCCACCATGATTTGCCTTCCCACTGGGAAGGAACAGCTGGCAACTGTGGGGGCTGAGGTTATGCCTGTTCTTTGATCAGCTGCCAGGAATGCAGCACTGAAAATGCACCACTTCTCTGGTGGGTACACCCTGATTCTCCTGCCCTGGGCAGCAGAAGGCCAAGGTCACTTTAAGAATCTGCCCTGGAGAGAGCACTATGAGAGCTATTTATTTAGCCAGCTAAGATGTGGAAACAAGATACATAGTTCTATTTATTTTTCCTGGTGGCAAAGCTATGGGTTACTTAGAAATAGTCTCGCATGCTCCAATTGACCTCCTCTGGGAGCATGCCAAGTAACTCTGATTCCCCCTGAGACTGTGACTCATGGACTTTATCAGTCTTGGTTAGGCATTTGAGGTCTTCAGGTTGCTGGTGCCATAACTGTATGGATCCAGCCAGGACTACCCATATCTGAAGTAAAAGCACATGAAAAAGTGTGAAATTTGCTGCTGTTTATAGAGAACTCTTGGGTTAAGCACTGTGAAATACAAGTGCAATGGAGACTCTAGACTGAGACACAGAGACAGTTTTTTGATACCTTTTATAGGGGCAGTTTAAAATAAAGCCAGATGATGTTCTGTTTTTCCCAGTTCTGTTTATGTCGGTAGCTGGGATATCTGATACGAATGTATGTGTGGGATGCTCAAATCTTCACTCCATCAACACCTACTCTAATGCAATTTCCCTGATGCCCCACACAGTGCAATGGTCCCTGCTCCTTTCACCTTACACCTCACTTATTCCCCATGTTTTCCATATCTTCTACCCATTCTCTTAATGTCCAGTGTCCCTTTCAACTTTTTGGTTTTCCCAAGTTCTGAGTGATATTTGTATGTGTCCTTGGCAGACGGATGTGGAATGTGTCAGTGGCAGAGGTTTGCTTTCTGGCCATCTCGGAGCTGGGGCTCTTCTGTATGACTGTCACCAGGTGGCCAAGCATCATTCCAGGTTGCTGGCATGTCAGGCCAATGGCTTTGGAGGTTCTGTGTTGTCTGTCGCGATACATTATGCAGGCCTCTTCTAAGATTCCTCAGGATGAAGGTAGATTATCAAAGTAAGTGAAAATAAAACAGAACTTGTGATAATTTCATATTAGAAGATCTGCTTTTTAGAAAGTGGCAAATGATGGTGGGACTTGTGCCCAAGTTGTTCCTACATTATGCTACATTTTTCAGTAATGAGTGGTGTCCCTCAGGGATTGGTGTTGGGATCGGTTTTGTTCAACATCTTTGTTGGTGACATGGACAGTGGGATTGAGTGCACCCTCAGCAAGTCTGCCGATGACACCAAGCTGGGTGGTTCAGTCAATATGCTGGAGAGAAGGAATGGCAAGCAGAGGGACCTTGACACGCTTGTGAGGTGGGATGATGCCAACCTGATGAAGTTAAACCATGCCAAGTGCAAGGTCCTACACCTGGGTTGGAGCAATCCCAGGCACAGCT
>JAOEHY010032648.1:6639-37901 GCA_025447955.1 Psilopsiagon aurifrons | reverse complement strand
CCCAGGGAAGTTGTGAATGCTTCATCGCTGGCAGTGTTCAAGGCCAGGTTGGACATAGCCTTGGGTGATATGGTTTAATGTGAGGTGTCCCTGCCCATGGGAGGGGGGTTGGAACTAGCTGATCTTAAGGTCCTTTCCAACCCTAACTATTCTATGATTCTATACAGGAGTTGTGGGAAAACAGTAAAGCTTACACATACTGTTTGGTACAATAAACTGTGTGATATTTCTGGAAATACTCAAGTCTACGTCAGCTTCTTTTATTTCCAACCTACCTCAACCCATACATGTAATGTATCTTTAAGCTACAGGATTCTATCGATTTCTTTCCTGGCAGACATTAGCTTTTTTATCTGAAGTCCTATATTTCACTTGGTCAGTTCAAAGCAAGACGTATTATTCCCCAGGAAATTCATTGCCTTTAAAAGGACATGAAAAGCTCTGGTAAGCTATGTGAAGTAAAGAAATAAAAGGACATTTCAGCAACCAAAATTCTTTCTCTTTTTTCTTTCCAGTGGAAGCATATTCTAGCTGTAGAATAAACATATTTTTAGATCTCAGCACATAAAACATACAGATTAACTCCCTTAAAAGATTTAGATGTATACAATAAAACCTGGTGTAGCTTCAAAACGCTGGCTATGTTTTGATAGGGATAAAAACATATTTTTTTTTAATTACATATGTGCATTTGATTTTTTGTGCTAACCCTCAGTTTTTCATTAAACAGCATGAATTCGAAACACTGGTCAAATTTAGCTGTTTCACATTTTCTTCCACTTCACTATATACATGATTATTACTTCAGGTTTCTGTTTCATTCTTAGCAATAAATTCCAAATGAAAAATGCCGAAAAAGGTACACTGGTCAACATAAATGAATACACATACATCAAACGGTGTGAAAGGTTGGAGTCCCACCGTACAAAATCCAAGCTATCTGCATGTTTGGCCCCTATTCACAAGTGAATGAAGACCTAAATATTGTTCATAATCTTTTCAGGTGGCAAAGCAACATACAAAATCACAGCTATTACTTCTCATATTTCCTGTAAAATGAAGAAAAAAAAAAGCACCTGGAAAACATTCATGCAGATTTTAGGTAGGAAAAGATCATAAATTTTACATCTCAACATATACTTTGAAACAATTTAAGATATGAAATTGAGTAATGAATGTTTTAAAACAACTGTCACTGTATAATACCATAAAGAACATGTGGGATACTATGTTTTCAAGATACTACACAAAGCTTTCTGAATTTTCAGTATGTAGCCAAGTACATGCCCTGAAACCACACAGGGAATGTGGCATCCTACAGAAGAGGCTTTTTACCCCAGGAACTGCATAACATGGGTAGGCAAAGTTTGTTGACATAGAAACTGAAGTAGTTTGAGGTAATCAATTAGGTAATCATGGAATCCCAGACTGGTTTGAGTTGGAAGGGGCCTTAAAGCTCATTTAGTTACAACCGCCTTCAACAAGCGGTGACACCTTCCACTAGACCAGGTTGCTCCAAGCCCTGTCCAACCTGTCCTTGAACACTGCCAGGGATGGGGCAGCCACAGCTTCTTTGGGCAACCTGTACTGACCGGTGCATTACCAACCTTTGTTCAGGGTCACAAATCTAATAGTTCTTGCTATCTTGCTGTTGTGTTGAACAGTGACAACAGTGCATAAGCGCTATTAGAAATTGAGAACTACAAAGCAGGTGTGTGGCAAGTACATGCCAAAAATCAAGAAAATTTTGAAACAAAACACTGATTGTAGCAGTTGTATTGGAGCAGCATGTCTGGTGGCTGGAGCACATGTCCTGTGAGCTGGGCTTCAGGAGAGATGGGCTAGCTTGGAAACACGTAAGAGTAGCCCTGGGCTCCTGCAGGGGTGTTACATCTTTTCTGTAACCAGCTTTTTTGTGGAAGTGTGCATAATCATGTCCCTAATGAACATATTCAAAATGTATGGATGCCGACATGTGTTGGACCAGGCTCTCAAGAGATTTTATGAACAATGCTATTGCTCAGTTAAGAAAACTTGCTTTAAACATCCTGTCAGAAAAGCATTCAACAAATATTACGTCTTCTCACCATTACTGAGAGTTTTAATCTGCACAAGAGACTGTTGTTAGTAGTAAAGAGCAGTGTTGAAAGAAAATATTAATGCCTACAAGTGGGCAGTTTATTGTTTGAAAAACTATACAAAAAGCACATACGTACTGTAGAATGAAGGGCAGAAAAAATAGCAATATCCTTTCATAAAGAGGTGCCTGTGTAATCCTTGTATGTTTTAAAACTGTAAACTGTAACTAGAGTATCTTTTTAGTGGTGATGGAGCCAGCAAGTTTACTCACTTTGCTACATTTGAGAACTCTAGATTTGAGAACTCAAAAAAACCTGAAGTTTGAAGGAATGAGTATGTTTGTATTTCCAGATCCAAAATTTTGCAAGGACAGTTGATGTTCCCCTAGATTAAACTGTTCAATATTTCCTATTTCAGCATGAACAAAATAACATCTCAGCTTTCCCATCCATACCAACTGTGGTAGTTTGTCTAAGAGAGAAGTACAAAGCAAATAGATGTCACCAAGCCCTTTCCTACATCCTGGATTGAGCCACAGACCATGCAGAGTCAACAGGACACAGTAAATGAAATTTTGTCTCTGTGGTTGGATATACTGACAATGAAAGTTCTCAGTGACAGTGAGTGTTTTGTCAATGGTCAACACATAGGAGGATAATGGTTCCTTCTGCTTTTTTCAGACTATCAGAAGGAACATACTTTTAACATGATATGAGATACAAAGAAACACTGAATATAAACTTCTATGTAGTACTGGATTCAGTTTACAACAAACTAGATTTACATGGTCCTGGACTCGCCTTTGGTTTTGTGCAAGGATGACAAAAAAACATGTTTTGAAGTGCTGTTAAAGTTTAAAAGAAATAAAAGGTTAACAGGCCAACTGCTCTGTTTAAGTTTGCTCTATAAATCACCACATTGTAGCAATTCTTTTTTGTAAGAGCAGTTCTAGTTAAAACAATTAGTTTGGCATATGAGCTCATGTGTTTCTCTGAGGAAACTTTCATCCCCGCTGTTGTGCCTTTCAGATTCTGCAACTCATGTCAAGTCACACCTGATTAACCCATGTTTGTGGAAAGAGACAGCAAAAGGTGCCAAATACAGCCCAGTGTTCAAGCAATTATCTGGCCTGGTATTATGTAGAAAACTCTTAAGAACTGAAAATAGCGCTAAATTCAACAAAGTAGGAAAGGACAAGAAATGTTAAATTGTCAGGAATATTTTTAACGCTATGTCATGCAGATGTCCACAAGTCTCTCAAAAGTAGAGAGAACAACAGAGCCCACACTGCAGACATTCCAGCTTCTGCAGGCAAATCTGGGAGCAATCAAACATGCACAGGCTGACCACCCACTTGAAATGATGTACCACAGGGTTCCCTCTGGAGATTATGGATGATAAGAAGAAAGTCAGAGAAGAGTGCCTTTGTGTATAGGCAAAGGATTATTAAATAAGCTCATTTATACCTGCATCTTGATTTTATTTAATTGTCATAGTAGAAAGACAAAAAAAAAAAAAAAAAACCAAAACAAAAAAAAGAGGAGGTAAATAAGGAAGACAAAATGAAAGAAAGGAGGAAGATTCTTTGCAAACTTAAGGAGAGAGGCTCCAAAATCTGTCGACACTGACATCTGCCACAAAATGAGAAACTACTTGTTGAAAGAGAACAAGCTACATGCAGTTCTGGCAGCAGTAAGTCATTCCAGCTGGTCATGAAAGCATTTTACTTCTGCACCCCACCAAACTTGCTTCAGCCTCCTCCAGCCAAACTGCTGCCTGCTCCCTTGCATCCCTGCTGCCTGCTCCCCCTGGCATCCATCAAATACTTCTCTGGGATGTTTCAGACAGCTATTGTAATGGAAAGTCCGATTGGCAGGGAAACAAAAGTGTTGTCTGGCGGGTTTGCAAGTGGAAACAGCTTGCCAAAGAGTTCCATGCACGGGAGAGCTGGTGCATGCTGTGTGCTGTGGGTGGGAGCAAGAGGGAAGGGGAGTGAGACTACCTCTTGCTGTTATTCACTACGCTGATACCCACCAGAATCACAAAGTCACAAGCGCTATGAACATGTCATCTCACACCACTGATGCTGTTGTAAAATCCTGATATGCTAATTGAAGGATGCAATGCCTGAAAAATACCAAAATAAAATATATTTGCAAACCCAGAATTATTTTTTGTGGCTTGGTGTGCTTTTCAGATGCAGTTTAGATTTGCTGAGTAGCTCCAAATAGTGCCAACATCTTTCAATTTCAACAGGAAGTGCCAAACACATTTCATGACAGTGAATTCTGCCATACCCCCTGGAATGAAACAGCATATACTTCTATTGAATGACACTAAAATTCATACAGAAAGAAAATCGTAATAGCTTTAACTGTTTTTTTTCTAGATAGCCCCACAGATTCTCTTGATTTAGACTTTCAGTCTGTGTCTCTGGCAGTTAGCACCATACTTCATTCATTGTCTAAATTATCTATAATTGCAATTCTATTTTATGTTATTTTCAGATACCTATTGTCCATTTATAGATTTTGATTCCTTCTCTTTTTTTTTTTTGAAGCTTCATGAATGAGTGAACTGAGCTTCAAAAAACTCAGCTGATTTGCTCAGTGCTACTCAAGCAAGACTGCAGATTAGTTAAAAAGAGAATCGAGAAGCCCCAATGCCCTGGTCTAATCACTAGACAACAAGCCTTCCTTTCATAATGTGCTATTAGGCTCAAAACCATCAGCATAGCTAGAGTTCAGTAAGCTTGCACAACTTTCTTGCATCAGGGCTTACCAGTTTTCACGAAATAATTCTGGTGCCACAAACTCTCACGACATTTACTTCTGAAAACTCAGCCATAGCAGAAACAGCATACAAGTTGGTCAAGCAAAAGACCCAACAGCAGCTGAAAAACTGCATCCTTAATTCCTATTTCAAATCCTCTACCTTCTTTTATGACTTAAATTCATATGGTATGCAGAAGAGATGCAACTAAGAAGCCCAGAGAGAGGACACCGATGTACAGTTAAAGGTCAATATTTATACCCAGGCAAAGGCATGGTTATCTTTAAGAAATATTGAGAATTTAATGTAAACTAAAAAGTAGCCTAGGAAAACATGAATATTTGTCATGGAAGTGGGGTTTACAGCCATCTCTCACCTAGCCATTTACATTCAGCTTGCAAACAGATGTGCTGAGAACTTCACTGTCCTTCAATGACAGTGAGCCTCTGTCACCTTGGACAAGAGGATTGGAATTTGTAAAACAAAAAGAAAATCGGGTGGTCTGAAACAGTACCTTATGGTGACCAATTAGGACTTGAACATGATGGGAAATCCGTAATACTACAAGTATAAAAACAAACCCAAATGTGTCGTACATTCACAGTCAGAATTTAATGAGCACAAAAGAAAGACCCGGCTGCTGCCCTCCTTACCACAACCCTATATCTGTCTCATTTTCAGGAAGGAAAATGTGACAAGTCAGAGAGTCTTAGATGACCTGACAGAAGGAAATGGCAGCCACCCTACCAGCTGATTCTGAAGCCATGAAAAAATAATGATAAAGTATGTCCTCATGTGTTCAAAGACAGAGAAGAGTACTTATGGACATCAAGACAGCTAAAGTCCTAAGGTTTGAACCTCCTTCAAATACTAGGAGTTGGCAGACGTTTTCAAGATGACATACCTTTTGGGTGCCACTTATCTGTTTTAAATCTATATTTTTAAAAAGCCATTAGATGTCTTAGAGCCCACTGCAGGATACAGCATGAAATGAGATCAGAGCTTAGGAATAGACCATTTACCATGGAAGTATCTTATCTGCATCAATTATATTGTTGCTAATAGGGCGTTTCTTTACATTTTTTTTTTTGTGCAAGTTAAAGGAAAAGCATATATTTCATTTACTTTGAAATACGTGCTTCAATTGAATAGTGGAGAAAAATCCTTCACAAAGGAAACAGGTGGATTTTTCTACCTGGTAGTTTTGCAATATATTAGAAGCATTCTAAATACTTCCTTCAATATTTCTGTGTGCATTAAAGGTTTTTGGATGCATTCTCTCTTTGACTCAAACTACATGATTTCCCAATATCTTCACCTAGGCATCCAAACTGTAACAGCACTGAGGTTTGAATCAGCAATCTAAAAAGCCCTTAAGGACAGGTCAAACACATGACAAAGCATTAAGTGAGGTCATAAAGAGAGGGCAATATAATTGAGTTGCATATTTTCTTCCAGCAATGTTATTTTAAAATGATAAAAGTATTCCTTCCATGTGGGAAAATCAGGCCCAGAATGTTTAACAAGATACAGGACAACTGTTTTTGCTCTATAAAGGTTCTGGCATCTGTCCAGATGAATGAATATTGTGCTTTCATTAATTTTGCACTTTTGTCAATATTGCTACAATTAAACCTGAATTAATTGAGCAATCAAAAGAGTAAAGTTGGCCTTATCATCATCATCTTATTCTGTGATGTTATGCAAAATCTTAGCTCTGTATTCATTTAACCACTATCATCCAGGCATAGTGCAAGGCTCAATTTGACTAACTTTTCTAATATTCTTTGAGATGCCTCAGGCACTTTATGCTTGAATGAAGGATGCAGAGTGCTACTGCTCCTTATCTGAGGAAATCTCTCTGTTTTATCAGTGTCTTCATTCCAAAGCAATTGCTTAAAGAGGTACTGTATTTTCACACATGACCTGCTATGCAGGATTTTACAGTGTTGTTTCTACTCCTTTTCACAGTAAATGTACTTGAAATACCTAAGTTGTTAGAGAGTCATGAAGCAGGCAGAACATTAAGGTAGCTGGTAACAGGGAAAAAAACTAAAACCATCTCATTTCTATCACTGCTCTTAATATTTTCAGACATCAATTACATTGTTTTCAAATTAGCTATGCAGCTTTCACTTCTAATTGTCACTGAGTATATGAAAGGAATGCTTTGCTGTATTGAAAAGCATTTGGAATGAATTTTAATCTGGAGAGTTTACATAATACTACTGGTCTTAATTTTCCTTTGTTTCCCTTATATGGGATTGAAAAGAAATGGGAATAGTTCTAGTGACATTATCCAGAGGTCATAATATTCTTGAAGGAAATACCAAGTTTAGAAGCTTCATTGCTTCCAAACACATTTCAAATCAGTAAATAGTTTTTACAGTGTGATTTGCAATAGCCATCTTAAAGGTCCCATAAAGTTTGTTTCATTTCCAAGAAATCTGCTGAATCACAATACCATCAAATTAATATGGGAGGACATGTTGCAATATTTTCCCTACATATCTTTGGATTATCTGAGTTGCTGTTTCAAAGTACTTGACTTTCTATCCAAGATTACAAGAGCTGACTTAAAAAAAAACTAATAATGAGATAGTACGGCTATGTGAACACAGTGGTAATAAAAGACTAGAATATACCAAGAGCTTGGAGTTAAAAATATAGATTTTGGGTTTTTTTTGTTTGCTTGTAGATTTTAAATTTTTTTAAATGCATCCTTATATCCATTCCATAAATTCAGTTTAGAGGAAGGAACAGAATTTTTTATCATGAAGACTTACTTAAAGCAAATATTCCTTTACCATCAAATTCCAGCCATCTTACATAGTACAAAGGTTATATCATATGTACATAATACACCCTGGTTGGTGGCAGGCAATTGAACAGAGCCCAAAGGCTTCACAAAACATTTCAAACAGCACAAATCACTGGTAACACTACTGCCCATCGAATTCAAGCAGAAAGATAATCTAAGATGCTATACTTGATCAGTTTCTTAAAGAAATACCATATTGAATGAATTACTCCATTCCATGGAAAAATCTTGCACAACTAATTTTGAAAAGTGAAAAGGGATTATGGCTGTCATGAAACTATTAGCCACACATTTCTGCAGGTAAAAACCCCTACACTGTCTTTGTTGAGTTAAACGTTTTTAAGGGAATCCCATGTCCTTTGAATTTTATATCATTCTTTTATTCTACCTAGCCTGACAACACCAATGGCTGTGTTAAAGTTACAGCTGTCGTACAGAGCCATGAAGTAGACTTTTTTCCCGTAATTCATAACTGACAGCATAACCAGTTGTAAACAGGTACATGAATGCATGTATGTGAACACTAAGGCAGAGCTCCATTCCTACCAAATAAAGAGAAAAGCCAAGTTAAAAATTAAACAGGACCTCAACATGTCACTACTTATTTTGTTGTAATTGTTTCATTTTGCAGTGTTAGATTTTCTTTTCCCAGTAAACTTTCTTTCATGAGCTTGAGGCACCAGACAGTATGAACAGTCTGTTTTGGTACACTGGATAGATCTGTTTTCACACAAGTTAATTGGTGTCCTTGCATGTATTTCATTGCCACCTACTCTACAGAGTAATCAGACCTTAACAACTGCCATTCACATGTGACAGCCACACAATTCATCAGTCAGTTTTGCCAAAGGAATAAATTAAACCCCTGGTTTAGCCTATCCATACCACATGTTTTACATCTCCTCAGAAGGAGGAGATTGAAGAAAATGCATCTGCAGCATTGATTATGTCTACTTTCAAAGCATGAAGCATGGTGAAATAATTAGAAGTTGTTTGCTACTAGACATGGCACTTGATATTTATCAGGTAGATTTGGTACAAATTGTATTAGTCACATTCAGTGCTCCACACTATTCATTTGTACTACAAAATGTAATGAGCATTTTGAGCCTGCTGTCAGTAGTATTGAAAGCACTCAATTTATGAAGTATTTCTGGCTTTAGAAACTGTCATGTTATTCTAAATTTGAAATTCCTCTGTACACGTGAGTCTTTTGCTATAAACACTGAGACAAAAGGCTAAGCATGAAGCAGCAACTGATCTTCATGAAGTCAAAGTTTGGAAATATATTTCCATTCCAATGAGGAGATCTTTCTATTTTAGTTGATTTTTCTATTACTTAGTAAAATCATAATAAAGGATCACACAATCAAAAACAAAACACCCACATCCTGGCCTATAAAATTCAATCTTACTCTTGGCTGCTTCACACTATATACAGCTATGCTTTGATTAGACAGAGAGATTACAGTTTGTTTTTTGTTAACTCATAATGGTACCTGATGAAAGTTTAGTAAAAAAGGTTGCAGTGCACATATTTTCATCTGGAAAATAGCAGTATCCAGTACTACAATCCAAGTATTGTCAAGTTAACTGTTGAAGCTGTACTTGGTAATAGATAATAGCTATGAGGTTACTTCAAACTAGAGCTTTCTCTTTCCCTGCACATAATTGGTCTTAAACAGATTATTGTTACACCCTTCTTCCTAACTGTATTCACGTTTTTAGTGATAATGGGGGAAAGCAATATTTACACTTATTCTCAAAGGCAGCGTGTACAGAAATCTGCAAGATACCATGCCAGCAAGCTATTAGCAATGCCAGATGGCAGGGGATTTCTTTAATGTTTTCCATCCCAACATCCATAATTTCTGTCTGCGTTCTATATGTATGTAGAGTTTCATCCAAAATCCATTGAAGGGTTTGAGTTCACCTGGGCATTGTTTGTAGCATACTATAGTTTTACCCCGAGTCTTCTCATGCTACTAATAGGTAGCATGCTTCTCTAGAAGACAAGCTCCAGCCTAGCAAAAGACTCTGTCCTTGGGACACAGTGCTGCTGAAACACTGAACTGTTCTGGGACAGCGGCTTTGAGAAGCAGAGGTCCCGTGTGTTTGAAGCTGAAGAAATGCTCAGGATTCAAGCATGCAGCAAAAGAACAGTGCCCTTCAGAAAATTATTTCTCTGCATTCTACAGACCATGAGAGAAAGCAGATAATTTTATTGAGAAATTTTCTAAACTGTTTAAAGTCTGCAAACCTTAGGTTTAAAAGGTTAACATGTGGTTTACATAATGCAGAAACTGTTAATTGTATTCAATTCTTCCCTTCAAGAACTAAACAAAGAAGAGTTTCTGTTTATTTTAAAGACAGAGACAGCATTTCATCAAGTGCTGACAGGCCTGGGCTTTCGAATTATGACATCTACCAAGGCTAACAATAACTTAAGTTACACCCTAGCAAGAAATTCTTAGTTATTTCATTCTGGCATCTGGATCAGGAAGAACTTGAGGAGGATGCTTTTATAACCAGTTCCACCATTTGTTCTTTCAGGGTACTGTCACACTGACTCCAGGGACCTGAAAATAACCAAAGGCCAGTGATGTCTGTTCAAGGCCTCTCCTGGAGGGAAATGAGTGACATTGGTGAATCCAGTGTTCAAAATATGGTATATCCTGAAGGGAGGGTGAGATAATTCCCAGCCCTCCACAATGAAGGGCCCAGAGCGGCAGAGTTTTGGAAAGGACTTGGTTGCTTTTCCTCCATGGACCCCTAAGCAGGGGCAGTAGAGAAACTAGACATCAGTCCTGCAGTAGCTGAGATGACATTCAGCCAGTCTTCAGAACTCTTTCCATCTTTTCTCAGTCCACTTCCATGTTTCCAAAGCAACACAAGAGAGAAAGACACATGAACCTAAGGCAGTAAATTAAAGGCAGTCTTCAATGTTAAGTCCCTTAGTCACTAACTTCTCTTTCAAAAAGGAGAGCACTATTATTGAAAAAAAGTAACAACTAGAAATAAATCTATACTGTGTGCAGGAAATGCAGAATTTCAAGGTCTAAGGTTCAAAACAATACTCAATAACTTCCATGTGCCTCATTGGAATAAAAACCCCTTGAGTTTTTACCTTTTAAATCTATTAAAAATAGTGAAATATTTTTATCTGCCACCCCAAATATTTGGAAAGACAAACTAACTTACATTCACGAAAATCAGTCCTGCACCACAAGAAGTTTTCAGATGACTTTTTAAATTTTGGAAATATCCCTTGTATTACTTCATGAGACCTACTTGTGTTAAGTACAATTGAGCTGCAAAGAAATTAATAAAATTATAGCTTTGAAATCCCTATTGTTGTAGAAGGTCGCTGCATAGAATCAATTAATGAAATCTACTTCCATGTAGAAAATGGAATATTGAAAGCTACAGAACTGTACACTGCAGAAAAATAATATTAAATTTTAAAAAAGAATCTAAACCGGAAGACCAGGTTTTAAAATAAAACTTCTTCTGAACATCAGAACTGAGTCATCCTGATGTTTAGGCATCCTAAAATACCATTCTTGTCGTTAAGACAACATCTGGAAGACAAAGGTAGCGTGAAAGGTAAAAGACAGCATTGTCTTTTACATGACATTGTACATGACCAGGAAACCAATTACTGCAATACAGAAATGACTTAAAAGCACTATTTTGTCCTTTTTAGAAATCTAACCACTTGATCCCAGCCAAGCAGAGCACTGCAGATGAGGTTCCATCTTCTGAAAAAGTGCCAAGTGCTAATTGACCACAGTAGAATTTCACACTACCTTAAACTGCTGTTTAGTCAAGGACTAGCAGAACTAGAGCTCAGAAGGTAGGCTACACAGAAGAAATCTAATAATTTACAAAAAAAGCACTGCAATAGGTAAGTCCAAAACTAAAATATTTTTAGCAGATAGAAAGGAAAACATCATCCTACTGTGCTAGACAGTGAAGTCAGGTCCATTTAGATTAGACTTCAACAGATAACTGTATTTTGACTTTGTCCCAAAATGTCATATGGAAAAACAAAACCAACATGGAACCTGCTAATAAATGGGCAAACTTTTCTGCTCCAAATTATCATTATTCCAGCATCTTAATTCTTAGCACAACTTTGTCTTTGCCAGGAATGTCTCTATGAGCCACCATAAGGGCCTTCTGGGGAAAATGATCAAGATCCACTGATAATGAGCTAGACAAAATATATTATAAAATATATTTTTCTTAGAAAATGGACTGACTGTATTAGCCACTGTCATTAGCCACTCAGCCTACAGTCATATACATATCTGGAAGCAACAGCCCTATCAAGAACAGACATACATGCTTCAAATACATGTCTGCCTGGGAACAGGACTAATTTATGATAAAAATAATAATATGAAGTGTTGTCATAGGAGTATTTGTTCAGACTCACTCATTTCAGTTGGGAATAGAAGCACATGAGAAAGAACTGAGGGGGTTTGCTCTGCCAAGAAGCCATAGTACGTGGGTTCAACAAAAGCCTTTCCATTTTTTAACAGGCTTTCCACCTTCCTCCTCTATTATTTAGAAATGTGGAGGACAATTTGTAGTTTTGCTTCTTAAACAAAAAACTGATTGAAAACTCATTGAAATCACATTAAGCAACAGTTTGTATCCCTTTGGAGCATTAAAAGAAAAACAACCAAAAAACAAACCAAAACAAAAAAACCCAAACATGTAAACAATCCCTTTTTTTCCTGTCTGTCGAACATTGGCAATCCTAAATATGAGGCTTCCCTATTACTTTCCTCCATGTTGCTTAAGTTCAATGTAAGGCAACCATGACGTATACCTACAATCTGCCATTTTGGTAATATTTGTTCTTCCTAACTATATCTCAGTACTTTCAACTCTCTTAACTAAATGGGATTGCCCATCTCATTTTAGTACTCATTTCCCTGGTAGGTTCACATTGCATTTTACCTTAAATCCAAGTTTTGTGTAAAACAGTGGAAGTTACAAGTTCTGCTTAATACGATCTACAAATCTGCAACTGTATTTTGCATTTTATTTTTAATCTCTTTCTAACCCTTCAGTTTTCCTTTTATTCACACTTATTCCAAAATTTGCATAATATTTCTAACAGATAATTTGATTGCATTTTACAGTATTTGGAATTTGATTCTGTTTGGAAGTCAAATATGCACAGATTTTGATGCCTGTTCTCAAAGTGAAGGATTCATTAAAAAATTCCAGTTCATGCGCCTTTATATCATATGTGTTTCATATTATTGGATAGAAATAATCCCACTTCCTTCAAAGGTTACTTTTTATTTCCTATTCTGCTAAATCATACTTTTTACTTATGACAGTACTTATTCTGTTATGTCAGTCAACACTGGAAAAAATTTATTTGATATAATGTTTACAAGTAATCAATCCTCCCATAATTAGCAGGTTTTATTCCCTATTCTATATCCAGGCACTTAAAATTTCCATAATAACAGTTCCCATCTGTAGTCATTTCTGTAACACAATTTCAGACGTTTCTTCCTATATCCAAGTGCTGAAACAAAAAGTGTTCTAGGATTTAGACATATGATTTGCTTTGTAAGGCCAGAATACACCACAACTTATTTTTTTGTCAGGATTAATTTTTATCAACTCAAACAAAATATGCTGAATACTGCTATGAAGCAACAGAAAAGTAGTTTGTATGTCTAGCCTGTTTGGTAAAATAAGTGCTCAAATTTTACCCAAACTTCCTTGTAGTTTATGATCATGATATACCAGCATATGCCAACATCAAAGATGAGTGAAGATGGATAGAAATAATGAAAAAAATACACCAATATAATATGCTAACTTATAACAGCCATTTGATTTTGATGATAAGTTATGACCATTCAAATATATAAATATCTTTAACAAGGAGTGAGTCAGAATAGGTTAAAGCTTACAAAATCTATTTGGACAATATTTTTGTGGGGCAGGGCTTTGGGGATTTACCAATTGGGAACCCACTTCAAGTAGATGTAAACAACTTCATAGATTTTTCTGCATTCATCTATGCAAGTCATTTAACCAGAAGACTTGAACTTGAATGAAAATAGTGGATTAAAGTTGCTTCATTGTAAATAAAACCAAAGGTTAGTATTAAAGAAAGAAATGAGCCAAGATTTAGACTGTAAACCCAAGTATTTTCTGTGCAGCGGATACCTGAGAGTAGCTAGGCCAATATTTACACTATTAAATAATCGCATAGGTTCAAAATCAAACAAAAAACATTCCACGCAAATAAGAGAAAAAAGTCTTCTGCAGAGTATTTAAAAGATAAAAACATTAATCTTCAAGTTTTTAAAAAACAAGTTATTCCACTTTAGCGCTCAAATCGAAACAGAGACAGAAAGCAGGCATGTGCTTTTAAAAACTTTTTGCTGTGAAGAAAAAACTCAACATGAGAAACATTGAAAAGACAATGTAGCACAAAGGGGTGGTAACCAGTCATGTCTACTTTCATATCACAGAGAGTACCATTAATTTTCTATGCAGTGGGTAGTGCAGAGAAAGAACATGCAAATAAGCAGCTACCAAGGCAAGTAATATAGCACCTGCCTTGTTCTTTGCCCTGAAGCACAAAATAGTGCAGCCACATCTTTAATCACAAGAGTGATTAACGCCAAGTTGTTCGAGCCCCTAAAAATAAGCACAAATGGAATAAGGAAAACATCAAAATATTAATTTCGCATTGAGCTAGTGTGTTCACATTTTTACCTTTTAACACATTCTACCCTCAGCTTAAACAAGCAAGTCCTTCAGTTTGTGGAGTGGGGACTGCCAGATCCCTTTAAACAAAGACTGGGACAGTAGTAAGAAAACAAGCAAATCCACTTAAAGCTGAAGCTGAAAAAGATGATTTGAACAAGAATTCTAACTCAGTCCTTCTGGTATCTGACCAATTGTGAAGCAGGAATGTATTAACACAAACAGTGGATTCAGAATTCTGGAAATGAAAGTGCTAACCTTATCCTTACCATACCAGATGCTATGGAACCATCCCTAAGCAAGACTTTAGCATTAGTCATAGTGTTTCTCAGTGAGAAGTGGAGTTTAGCAGTCAAACTTCGCAGACTGCTTAAGCACTTGGCTTAAGAAAAGAGGATAGGGAAGAGGAAGAAGCAGTTAATTCTCCATGAAGAAATCCCATCTGGCAATTTCTGGGAAAATGGATTTGGCAGGAAAAGTACAGTATCAAGATATGCTTCTCCAAGGTCGTCATCTTTTGTCATAAATGCTGTAGACAAACAATAAGTTTGTGTGTCTTATGAAAAGCAGCTATTACTGTAAGAAGTACCTCCTCCCTCAAACTATTAGGTGGTACAAAATGGGTGTTCAGTGCATAAGACAAAACATGCGAAGTCCCATTAGCAAAACCCAGTTGCTGCAATTGCTTTCTTTAACCTTTCTAGACGAGAAACTCAACAAGAAGGAATACCTGTGAATGTCATTTTGGTTCGAAGAGCATGTTTTCTGTGTAGCTTGAACATGTTTGTCTTCTGAGACTATGTCTCTAACAGCAAACTAAACAATTGTGGGCACAAACACGTAGGCATGTGGTGGTCTTTGCTGACATTGTTAACAATGAGGAGCACAGTAACAGTAAGTTATTAGAAGAGTCTCTGGCATGCTGAATGGCAGACAGGGTACTCCCAGCTACATACTTCACACAATTCAGAAATTAATGTGGGTCAGTGATTACTAACTGTGAATATTGACAGTACCATGCAACTGGCATACTCCTATGTTGGTCCTTTAGCACTATTCCAGGAGATGCCTCTCCCCACAAGCACCTAAACACTCTCAAGTCATAACCAAACACATTCTTGTATGATCCTATAAAATTTCCATTCCTGAAAGCTGTAAAGAATCCTTATTTTTATCTGGCTTCACAGTACCAACAGCGTCTGTGGAGGAAGAACACAGAAAATCAATGTGGCACAGAGAAAAGGCCCATCAGAAGAGACAGTTCTACATTGTTGGTTTATCTTCCAAAACAGCAGGTCAGTTACATTTTGATTCAGTTACACATTTCAAGCCATTATAATTTAAGGCTGAAAAATAAAAATAGCTTAATGGATGATTGTTGAAGGTCATGCTGATTAAATAAGTTTAAAACCAAGTAGTAAACAAACAATATTTGCATACATTTAGAGAAGCTGTCTTATTGACAATGCTATGCAAAGGTTAGATGCAGCTCCAGCAGAAATTAAGAATTGATCCAAAAAGATTCTTTTCTAGAAACTAAATTTACCTTTGGAAGGTTATGTTTCTTTTCATCCTTCACATTAAAGAGGGTGTGTTGAACTTACAGTTACATAATTTGTCTATTTCAAATTCTTTCCAAGGAAGATGAGAATCAAAACAAAAGAGTTGGAATATGAGCATGGAGGGTGTTGAGGGCTCAGGATGGATGGAGATAATAATATTAATAGGAGAAAAACATTAAAAAAAAAAATCCTTAAGTTTTGCATCCACTTGGTGGAAGCAGCTTCCTCAGTAGGAAAAATCCCCTCAGACTCGAAGAGGCTTTCCACCTTTCAATAAATCCAAGAATAACAAAAGCTTCCAAAGAAGCTACGGAATAACAGGGACTACTAATACATTGCCTAATGCAAAAATCTACAGTATCTCTCAGAGTGAGAATACCAGTTTCATTTCTCCCTCTTAGACTCTGCTTGGCTTGGACATTGCACAGCTAGTTAGCCCAAACTTGGCCTTTTGGAAAATGCTGTGTTTGTACTACAGATAAGCTGAGTATGAAACTAAGTGTTCTAAGATTCCAAGCAAGCAAAGGCTGAGCTTTTGTTTCTTGTAACAACACTCTTTTCATATAAAGAAATGAATAAGTGATACTGCAAGCACAGAAATAAAAAAGAAAATCACATTTCACCCAGTACTTATTGATCTGTATTGTCGTATTTCAAGGTTCAAATCTTCCATCATGTTAATTGAGTAGAAAGGGAGTCAGAAAGGTTATTGACAGAGGAATACATAGAAAAGCATTGCATAATGCAAAAATTGCATAAAAGCCATTAGCCACAAAGCTATGCCTACATTGGTCTCTTTTACTTTCTCCAGAACAATTGCATAACAAGATCAGAGGCGGAATGTCTCAGAACCACCATATTAGCACAGCAATTTCTCGTAAGGTAAAACAGTGATGATTTATTGATTTTTAGTGAATGATTCCACCAGAGTCTATCAGTGAGTGACATACACAGCACAGGCTCATTTCTTTATGGAGACTGTGGATTCATATTCTCGGTGTTGAAGATATGCTTCCTCACTGTCAATAAACAGTATTCCACACTGAGATACCAAGTTCAGCCAGGAGAAATTCTTTATTCTGCCTGAGTAAATTTGCTACCGTTTGATAAGAATAAAAGAAATTAAAGGGAGTGGGGAGGGGGGTGGGAGGAGACAGACAACACATGTGTGTGTCTTGTTTTACAAAAATACAGAGACCACCTCTGTTACTTCATCTGGAAACCCCAGACTCAATGCCAGTAGCTTCTGGTAATTCGACTAGTAAGAATTGTTCTAGCAATACTGGTTTTGTACACCACCCCAAACACTACCAATTACTCTGCCTATTTTAGAAAGTAAAATCATGCTGAAGGCCACACATTGAGAAACCAACTTGTGATACATCAGCACCTGTAGGTACAAGAAGCAAACCTTGAAGATATCAATATAAAATAAAAGGAATTTCAGCATTTCAGATATTGACAAAGGATTGCCAACTGAAAGCAATGCCTCCACAATCATGTTTTTCCTCTTACAGATGTGAAAATAGTAACAAATGTGGAGTTTAAATGGAGCCCAGAATAAGCTTGAAAGAGGCCGAATGGGAAAGGCTGAAGAGCAAGCAAGGAAGTCAAAACTTAAAAAGCAGTTGTTTCTTAGCCTAAGTCAGCACAAAACCTTCCAGTTTCTGTGGAATGCTGTGTCAAATGTCATCATCATGAAAAAAGCAGCTGTCACATCTGCTAATGGTTTCTAAGTAATATGAGGCTATAGAAATCACAGTACTATCACAGCAGCCTTGATTCAGTGCACTATGGTAAAGGAAAGTTCTGTTCATATGGAGCCTTATAGTAATTTCAGAGTATAGTTGCAGAATTAATAAGTCCTCCAACTTTCACCAATTTTTCAGCTAAGCCAACTCCAGACTAAGTTGTCAGTTTTTACACGCTGCACCTGGCTCCCCAGTGTTCTTCAAAAGCAGAGTTAGTTATAGAAGGGCATAATCTTCTAATGTAGTAGGTTATAGAATACATCATGTAAATAACTATGCTACATGTCAAAATGGATAATATGAAAAATTGACAAATTAATATGACTAAGTTACCTTCTCATGTTTAATTAGTTGAGACTCTTACATCAACAGTCAAGCCTGATGATTTTCCTTATAAGTACTAACTTGTGCCCAAGCTAAATAAACATATTAAACAATCTGAAGCAATAAAGATGAAGAGCTAACATATCATACTTAGTCATTAATTCTGTTCTTTGCATGCAGTATCCAGTTTCTGCACTAAATGCCATGTGAGTGAATTCTGTGGAGCAGAAGGACCTTTATTTTGCTGAACTATTAAATTTCTAGTTGTGGCTTTTCCCCGAAGATTTGCTAGTATATACTGCAGCATTGCCACATAGGTCTTGTACATTCAGGATCCTGATACTGTGATACTAGGAAACACTCCTCATTAAAACAGATGCAAAGACAAACTATCCAAAGCTCACATTAGTAAATGAAGAAGTGTCACTGAATCTAATGAAATTTAAGATAAATTAGAAAATGTAAGGTACCTCACAGAAGTGATTTCCGTCAAGGTCTCTTATTTAAGTAAAAACTACAGTTGTATGCTCAATCTCCAAAAGACTTGTAAATTAAGTAAAAAAATGCCATTGTCTTAAAAGGCATTTTGCAAATCCTCCTCCTTTGTCTAGGCTGGAATTGCAAAGGGTTTTATAGTGAAAAAGACTGTCAAGAAACACAAAAATCCAATTAACACACAGCTGGTGCAAGTCTTTGTTAATTCTATTTGTTAAGCAGTTCTCTTCCTTGAAAACTACTGTTTTTCTAACAGTGAGGGTTTTCATGCTTTTGTAAAAAGAAAGCAAGCTTTAATCAGTAAATCTCCATATTCTGTCCTTAAAGGATTTCATTTTCAGTATTTATTTCCATACAACAAAACCTTTCCTGAGATGACTAAGCTTATACTTCTTCCCACTACACCTAGTTTTTAATTTTAGCTATGCACATTGAAACACCTATACCAGATTTTAGCCTAAGCATTGTCTGTAAGAATATCACCAAGTTAAAATTCATCATCAGAATTTCACATTTTAATCTGTTTGAGATCTAATGCAACTACCCACATTTAAAAACTAAGTTCTGATAACTGCTGTCATGGTTTAAGCCGTAACTCACGCAGTTCGCTCACTCCCCCCTCTTTCTTCCCCCCTATTCCTGGGGGGGGAGGGGGGGAATGGATGGTGAGAAGAATCAAAAGAATGTAACTCCCAGGGGTTGAGATAAGAACAGTCCAGTAACTAAGGTATAAAACAAACCACTGCTGCTACCACCAATAATAATAATGAGAATGAGAAAGGAAATGCAAGAGAAGAGAATACAATGGCTCGTCACGAGATGACGGAGCCATGAACTAACTCTTCCTGGTTCCTGCCCCTAGGTTTTACATCCTGGGCATGACGTGCTGTGGCATGGAATACCTCTTTGGTCAGTTTGGGTCAGGTGTCCTGTCTCTGCTTCCTCCAGGCTTCCCCTCCTTCCTGGCAGAGCACGAGGCTCGGAAAGTCCTTGGTCAAACCAAACATTCTAAGCAGTAACTGGAAACATTGGTGTTGTCAGTGCTGTTCCCAGGCCAAAAGTCAAAAATACAGCGCTGCACCAGCTACCAAGAAGGAGAAAAATGACTGCTACTGCTGAACCCAGGACAACTACTTACTGTTTGACTCCACATAAGATTTGTCATTTTTTAATTGAAATTAAAATTTCAAGAAGGAATAATCATCAAGGGAGCTTTAAATTCAAGACATAGTGTATTTGTGATATACTGATGCTGTGCAACTATTATTTACTGGAGGATGTTTTAAGAACTGGCATTCAAGTCAACATACATTGTATCTCCATGTTGTGCTGCAGCTACCCAAACCTGACACAAAGGAATGCGGGCTGAGACTAAAGGTTTCTTAGACAAGCAGCCTCGGTGCCAGTGCTGGTGTGTGCCAGTGCACAGAGGAGAAACAAAGAACTTCGTGCAGTCAGGCTGCTCAGTATCCCTTTCACAAGAAAACACACAGACATGACACGGAGACAAAGAGAAGCATGAGTACTTAAGACAGCACTGGGTACTACGCTGTGGTATTAGCAATGTATTGCCTAAGAGGGCTGTTCACACAGCAGCAAATTCAGGAGCTCAGGCTTCTCCCACGACATGCAAATATCAATAGGAGTTATTTGTACTTCAGCTTGGAGCCTCAGATCATTGGAGAATTCTTTTAAAGCTATAAAATGTAATTCATGCTGTAATGGCAAAAGGAAAATATGTGGCTATAGTAAGATTCCACTTTCAGGAACAAAATTATGAGCTTGACTCTAAACACTCAAACCCCTTTCTTTTAAAATGTGCTTGGATTTCTTAAGAGAACTCTGTGCAGTACCTTTTGTTCCCATCTGATCACCATCTTCAGAGTAAGGAATGAAATTAAGAGCTGATTTGGACTCTGTGAGGTTTATTAAAGAATAGAGGACAGGAGTTGACTTGTTTGTAGTTGCTTTGTCTGGAAAATATTTGGCTGGATAGAAAGTCTTTAGAAACTTTAAAGCCTCCTATCAGGTTAATGACAGCTATTTAAAGTTTTTAAACATTATTTGGATCATGTTTCCTAGTATTAATTGTATCTCTAATGAAAGGAAACTTCTGGACAGGGCAGTACTCAAGTCTGGCAGCAAGTAGCTGCTCTAGCCTGTTGTGAAAATTCCAATACTTTGCTAATAAAAGCTAGTGTTGTAGAACAACCCTGAATAACCTTTGCTAATTAAACAACAAGATGATGTGTTCTTTTATGTGTTCAAACAGCATATTTAGGGAGAATAAGAGAATTTTTGCCCAGCTCAGTCCCACGGCATCATTAAACTTGAGTCATTATCATAGAATCAACTAGTTTGGAAAAGACCTTTAAGTCTGTCAGGTTCAACCATTACCCCAGCGCTGCCAAGTCCATCACTGAACCACGTTACTGAGGGCCTCATATATACAGAGCTATTTGTGGAGGACAGTTTGAACAAAGCTAAGAAGCCAATGTGGAATGTGTGGTAGTTTCATCTTTGCAATAGTCATCTGGGTTTTTATGCCCCTTATTTTTAAATCATAAAAGCAGAGAGGGAACATTCAGGCGTATGATTCTGTTCTACTTGCCATTACACATCTGAAGCCTGGATCTCACCCACATCTTTGTTTCACTCACACATGGCATGCACAGCAGTGAACAAAGGAGAGCTGAGTGGTTGCCTTCCCAATCTGTTCGTATGTATATATGCACTGTGAGTTGTTCCAGGGTTTAGCAAGATCTCAAATCACCACATAAATGCTTCAAAAAAAGCATTCTGCCATGAGCTTGGCACATCCAAGATATTCCTTGGTTCTCTCCCTTATCTTTTCAGGAGAAACAGCTGACGTATTTTTTCACTCTAAGCTGTTAGTTATAAATTCATTTCTGCAGATCTGTTGACAAGCACTACTCCAAACAAATCAACTTGCATGCCCATTAAAAAAAAAAAAAAAAAAGGAAAAAAAAAATCTTTCTTTGAAACTCACTTTGAGTTTTCCATCTTATTAGCAAAAGCTTTATGATTATTTTATTAACATTCCTGTAGGCCTCCATCAGATACTGGAAGGCTGCTATGATGTACATGCAGCTTCTCTGCTCCAGGTTGAGCAGCCTCAATTTTCTCAGTCTGTCTTCATATGGGAGGTGCTCCAGCCCCCCTCTCATTCTTGTGACCCTCCTCCGGACTTGCTGCAATGGTTCCATGTCCTTCTTATGGACATGAGGACCCCAGAACTGCCCACAGTACTCCAAATGGGATCTCACGAGAGCAGAGTAGAGGGGCAGGATCACCCCCTTCAGCCTACTGATCACACTTCTTCTAATGCAGCCCAGGATATGTTCGGCTTTCTGACCTGTGAGCACACGCTGGCGGCTCATGTTCATTTTTTCATTGACCAGCACCCCCAAGTCCTTCTCCTTAGGGCTGCTTCTCAATCTCTTCTCTGCCCAACCTGTAGCTGTGCCTGGGATTGCTCCCACCCAGATGTAGGACCTTGCACTTCACTTTGTTGGACTTCATGACATTGGCAATGTCCCACCTCTCAAGTGTGTCAAAGTCCCTCTGGATGGCATTCCTTCTCTCCAGTGTATCAACCGAAACACACAGCTTGGTGTCATCAGCAAACTTGCTGAGGACACACTCAATCCCACTGTCCATGTCACCGACAAGGATATTAAACAAGACCGGTCCCAACACCGATCGTTGTGGGACACCACTTGTTACTGGTCTCCAGCTGGACATTGAGCCATTGAGCACAACTCTTTTTGTGTGGCCATCGAGCCAATTCATTATCCACTGAGTGGTCCACCTATCAAATTGATGTCTCTCCAATTTAGAGACAAGGATGTCATGTGGGACAGTGTCAAACGCTTTGCACAAGTCCAGGTAGATGACATCAACTGCTCTACCCCTGTCCATCAGTTCCGTAACCCCATCATAGAAGACCACCAGATTGGTCAGGCAGGATTTCTCCGTAGTGAAGCCATGCTGTCTGTCACCAAGCACCTTGTTGTTTTTCCTGTGCCTCAGCGTACCTTCCAGGAGAATCCGCTCTAAGATTTTGCCATGCACAGAGGTGAGGCTGACTGCTCTGTAGTTCCCCAGCTCATCAATTTTCCCCTTCTTGAAAATGGGGGTTATATTTCCCTTTTTCCAGTCATTTTGAACTTCACCTGACTGCCATGATTTCCAAATATGATGGACAATGACTTAGCAACTTCATTTGCCAGCTCCTTCAGGACCCGCAGATGGATTTCATCAGGTCCCATGGACCTGTGCACATTCAGGTTCCTAAGGTGGTTTTGAACCTGATCCTACAGTGGGCCCAGGGTCTTCATTCCCACAGTCCCTTCATCTGCCTTCCAAGACTTGGGTGGCATGGTCAGAGCACTTGCTGGTGAAGACTGTGGCAGAGAATTCATTGAGAATCTCAACCTTCTGAAATACAGGGTATCCCGTTCTCCTGATAGCTTCTGGAGAGGGCCCACATTATCCCTAGCCTGTCTTTTGTTTGCATCATACCTATAGAAGTCCCTTCCTGTTATCTTTCACATCCTTTGCCAGTTTTAACTGGGCCTTAGCTTTCCTAACCTGATCCCTATCTTCCTGGACAATGTTCCTGTATTCTTCCCAGGCTGCTTGTCCTCACTTCCGCCTCTTATAATCTTCAGTTTTTACTTCTGAGATTCCTCAGCAGTTTCTTATCCATCCATGGAGGCCTCCTGACCTTCTGCCACATTTTCTTCTATTCAGGATGCAACACTCCTGAGTTTGATTAAGATAGAGAAGAAGATTAAGATAGAAAAGGAAAGCATGAAAGAAATGGAAATAGTTAAAAATAATTAACATTAGTAGGATCATGCTGTTGCTACCAGCAGAGAAAGTCACAAAGTGTCCTACTAATGAGGAACCAGACAGAGTACTAAAGGAGTAGGGTAAGAAAAGTTAAGGTACTAGAAGTACCCAAAAACTAAACAACTGGTTTTAAGAGAAGAACTGAAAATACATGTTTAAAGTGTGTTATGTTTGGGAATAGTCATCACTCCACAAGTGAGAGTTATGAAGGAACGAGTGAGAAAACAGATGCTAAAAATAAAAAATAGACATGCAACATGAAGTGAAAAGTCTGAAGTGAAATGAAGCAGAATCAGAATTGTTGATGGACAGATGAAAAAAGTGACCTTTGTGCAAAGGTCAAGAAAGAAGAAGTTAGCAATTTGATGGAGAGGAAGAGTGTTTCAAATGGTCTACACAGAGTGAATCAAAAGGGAGAGGAGACTATGTTCTGGTAATGAAGAATAATGACGGTAATAGACCTTGTGAAACTTGTAAAAACATGAGGTACATAGAAAGAGCGGGATCACCATTGGTACCAAAATATGAATACAAGATTAGAAGGCAAATTCCTAATGTTAATTATGGAGGTTTAAAAGATGATCAGTTCTAGAGGGTCTTTTAATTTTTTCAGACTCATTTAAGCATGCTTTGACCCAGTTTTGAGCTAGCTAAAAGCAGAGACTAAACTCTGCATTTGTGAAACCGAAAACCGACTTTTCTCAAGCTGAGTGCTATACCTCCTGCAAGATTTCAGTACTTCTTAGGCAGGTTAAATGGTATGTCCTTGAAACAGCCCTGGAAACATGGCCAGCAACATACTTTCCTGTTCTCCTCTCCTCTGCAATAGCAGATACTGATTGCTGCCCAAAACAGGATACCAAACACAGTAGATCTTGACCTGAGGCAGTATGGAAGTTCCTGCAAGTCCTACAAAGGACAGAAAAGGTAACAGTTCCCCGCCAGAGTTCCCAAATACTTTGTGTGCTTCGTTTTCCCCAGCAAAGCACAGATCAGAAGGATAACATGTGGAGATCAAAATTACACTAGGAAACAAGGTTTTCTAAAAATAATCACTTTTAATTCTGCTGCAACAGGTACTATTAAGAGAAAGAGTAGAACATGCCAAAAATGCATTGTATCAAACTGTGAATTTTCAGGATGACAATGTCTATAAATGGGACATCTATTTGAACTCTTTTGCATGGCCCTCACTATTTCCTTCCTAAGCTAAGTGAACAAGCTAGTAGTATACCTTCTGTAAGAAGTGTATACAAAACTGCATTTTCCCAGAAATTAAGGAAGAAGATTTAAAACATCCTACATTTGTTATATTATTTAGTTAAGTTAATCACAGAACAAGGCCAAATCACTCTCACAAATAAAAGGTCAACATTTGGAAGAAGCCTCATTCAACTTAGTCTTGACCATCTTTGAGTTCTGAAGATTTATTTTCTCCAGTTTTTATAAACAAAAGTAAAAAGAGAATATAAATATACAGCTCCTTAATCATGAATGACTCAGTCTTTTTTCTTTTTTTTTTTGACAGAAAGAAAACCTAAAAGTGCTATCCCAGAATACACTTGCTATTTTTACTACTAATGTTATTTTATTTCTAAATAAAATTTCTAATGTCATTTTATTTCTAAAATAACATTAAGTTTTGTCAACAGAAGTGAGCCATGACAATTGGCACCTCATACCAGGCATTCCTTAGAGCCACAATAAACAGTCAACTCAAGCATCTAAGGAAAATTAGGGTTCTTCTTCCCTCATCCTTTGTTATCTCAGAGACCACTTTCAGAGTCCATGCATTTTTCAAGACATTTTCAAGAAATCCGCAGATGAATCCAATTGTATTCTTGACTGATGTACATCAGAAATTGCCTTTCCAAAAGACTACCCATAATCCAGGCTTTAGCCTGCCTAGGTCCATTGAGTAAAAAAAGACGGTTTGGCTGGCAAGGCTCACAGGCAAGAACCTCTATTCATTAATTGTTGTCTCTTTAAGGTTGCACTAACAGAGCTTGCCTTAGTGAGGATACTAGCAGAGAAAGCATGCAGACCTTTCATATCTGACCATTTGGCAAAACAGAATCAGACTGTAGGAATTGGGAGCACAAATCTGTGACATAGCAACCTGAGATTTTGATGGTGGTTCACTTAAATAATTCATTAGTTCCCTTGTTCAGGTTCAGCAAAATGTTGGAGTGAAGGAAAGGTTGAGTAAACAAACACCCCGACAAAGGAGTTTTCCTTGAATGTTTGATAATCTTTTCTCACAGAACTGAAAACTTTTGAATGGAAAGAGTGTGATAGCAGTTTTAGAGTGCCAACATAAAAATGTTTGGAATATAAAAGGCAAAGATATACCAAGATGACATGAGAAGAAAGCTTGCACTGGGAACTGACTCAAGTTCTTTTAGTAGCTTCATGGAATTTTGGTAATTAACCACTTTTCAATGCCTAGCTAAGGAAAGCAGAAATCATTTTTAACGTCTTATTCACAGTCCCAGTGCCATGCACAGTACAGTTGATCTGTTATTCCTTACCACAGAAGGAAAAGAATGTGAGAAAACAAATAAATTAAAGAGTAATTAAAGCTACTACCAGAAAAAAAAACTTGCGTATAAATGTGAGAAAGAATTGCCTTTCCAAAGAAAAAAATAAAGTACAAGAACTTCTTTGTTTCAAAATATGCAAGAAAAAGGCACTGTAGAAATTAGCTTGCACTTAAGGACTCAAATAGGACTGATACAGTTCATCTTCAACAGACATCATCCTGTTTGTTCAAACCAAATTTGTTACATATTTTATTACCTTTCTTGTTAGCAACATTCTGAAATAATTAATATTAGTAGCTGACTAAAACATTAATTTATATATAGCACAATGCATTACAGAGCAGAGTAGAAAATCAGCAGCAGAATAAGGAAGGCTATTGCTTGCTTCAAAGATTTATGGTACATGATACAACATAGGATGCTGTTTTGAAGTGCTATCTATTTCATTTCGATACAGAAAAGAACATTATATTTTAGAAACAGTAATCTTATATGTTCAATCAATTATTAAAGCATTAAAACAGAAACCCGAGGCTAATTCTCTTATGAGTAGAATATAGAGAGGTTTGGCATAATCATACTGGCCCAAGAGATGATGTATTTGGATCTAAGTGACTTCACCATTCTCCCCAAAGGCAGGAGCACAAATATGATAAAGGTCTAAATAATTATTAACACTTCTGCACATATAAATATGTAATTCCTACAGGTACCATCTCAATTTATTATTTTACCAGCAAACCAGCACATTTTAGGATTGAGACTAATAGTCAGCCAAACTCTTTCTTACTATTTACTTTAGGAAAAACACACTCATCTCTTCCAGCACCACTCAAAATTCTTTCTATTTATAACATTCAGCTGGCTGCACAGATAACTCTGTGTATAATTCTCTCTCTTCCATGATGTCCCTTCCAAATATTGCCAAAGTTGTGTTTTCAGGAAGTTTTGCTGATTTCTTTTTATAATCAGTTTAACTTAGGTCATATTAGAATACTGGTACAAATATCACAGACATCTACAAAGGCTGCTAGAGTTTCTATAAATTTTTGATGGCATAACAGAAATTCAAATATTATTAATACACCACAAAAAAACCCCAATCATAAACAATAATTTATAAATCATGTACTGACATAATTCGCTTACTGATTACATGCAGTCTAGCCACAGCCATCAGATCTTATAACAAAGTCTGTGTTCAAACATGGAATACAACTATTCTGCATTTCCAGAGGAGCATCCTTTATTTACCTAAGTTATTGATATATGGTCTTCAGTCCACTCTACTTATAACACTTATGACCTTCAGACTTGCTCTTTTAAAGCATGCTGTTATAATAGCATGTAGAGACCTATCCCCAGACTTAAGTTTCTAAGAAACCTGTAATAATTCAGCTACCTCCCCATTCACACTGAGTCATCTTCCAACCTGTATTATACTAGAGACCTGCTTATCAATTTATGCTCCTTATTCAATAAGAGACTAAAGCACGCATACCCTCTTTTTCCAGCCACTAAGATAAAAGTGTTTAATTCTGTATTCAGGCTTTGCAGGTCTAAGATAAACTCTGCTAGATGAAGCAACTCTTATCCTCATTTTTTGACCTTTGTTACCATGTCCCCATTGTTCTGTTTTCTAAGTATTGACTTCACCTCCCCTATCAAGGAAAGTTTCAGTAATATCTGTGAAGGTAGCATATTCTTTATGTGGACATCCTTCCTCTGTTACTGCTGAAGGAATATGGGAAAGAAAATCCACAATCATAAATCATTAGAGTGTCTTTACTCAGAGCTAGCTGACCGACGCCCCTCTTGCATTGAAAGTAAATATCTCATTAGAGGAAGGAAGAAGAGAGAAGAGAAATTATGCCTCTGGGAAAAATTAAATATCAATATCCAGCTTAGTTTTCATTTCTTATAGCCATGTAATGATAGAAGCCAGGACCCCCAGGGGAAGAGGTGAATCCCTCAGTATGCTAGGCCTCACCACAATTGCTGAATTATTTGTTAGCTATGGACTTGTTTTGTATATTGCTAACGAATTTTTTGTACAGAAAGCAGTGTCAAATAAAGATATAGACTTTCCAGTGGTAGATTATAATACCACCTTGAAGCTCAAGGTCAAAAAGGCTGACCCTTGCCCATATCGACGTCTCAGCTTGACTCAGGACAAACTTCATGAGTCCCAGTTTCCATCCACAGATGAACAGATACACCTCCCTGCTTTCCCCGAACACCTGCAATCACCACACACGATGCCGACTTCATTTTCAAAATTGGCAGCATTTTACTTATGATGATTTGGACACAGAAATCCAAGTCTGCATCCAAGGGAAAATTAGAATTCAAGACAATGTTACCCATCAGAAATAATGAAATACTTTCTGCTGCATTGAGGTTAGGAGACTGATTATAACTTGTATTTCTGCTCTACTGCAAAATTAATTATGGTTTTTGATAACTTTCCATTAAGTATTGGTTTGACACAGCATAACAAGTAAAAGGTTTATTTCTGAATATTGATCTTCCTGACCCGAGTCCTTCAGTTGTGTCTTGAAATGACAGAAAACTAACCTTTTGTTTAACAAGAGAATATAGAAGAGGAAGAAAGAAAAATAGCACCTAATCTTTATGCAAAGATGGCTTTGTTAGATATTTTTCATTTCAAGTAAACATAGTTTCAAAAATTGCTTTGGTGTAGGTGTTTCAAGTACTGACTCTGCATTGCACTACAGCTTCCTACAGAGCTCACTGCAAGACAGGGACGTCTGTTGGATTGCAGCCATTACACTTAATTTCCTGTGGTTTATGTCTGCTCCCTTCTTGTTTTATTGTCTAATCCTAGTGTGAGTAATTATGGAGAATTGGTGGCGTGGTACAGATTTACACACAAATCTACAAGTTATTTCTTCAGTTCCCAGGATGCTGAGATGCAAGCACAATTGGATCACTTCTCAAAACTGAAGTGAAGAGAAAAATTCATTTAATAATTAAACTATATTCTCAAGTTTGTAATTAAGAAACTTGGGTTTGGCAGATTTGCAGTAAGCAGAAATATTTTTATGTTTCAGGAATGATAGAAATATCTTCACTAAAGGGATTTCATGTAAGTCTTTGCAATCAAAGAATTTGAAGTTCAAGCTATGGGTGACTTCAGATTCCCACCCCCCACTAAAATGCCTCTTAAAGATTTCCATTATAACAAAGGAAATGCTCTTATTTTTGAAGACAATGCTTCACGACTTTGCATTCTAGTTCCATCTGATGTCACAAAGAGCACAATTTTACTCCTCTGTGAAGCAACACTCATGAAGCTGTGCATCACGACTTTTTCAGAGGGGTAATGTAGCAGGTTGTCTAGAGAGGTTGCTGGGAAGGACAAAACCAAGCAACTCAGGGCTCATTCTGCTGCTGCCTCTCATGTAACCATCTTGGAAAGGAAAAGAGGGGCAGACAGCTGTGGGGAAAATGGCTAGATTCTTGTCTTTTTTGTCATAGTTGTTCTGGTGGCAAACGAGGACAAGTTTTGCTCATCCTGTCTTCTTAATCCCCACTCATTCTGATGTCTCAGAAGGGGCTTTAATTTGTGTTAGTGTCATGGGTTCAGCAGTAGTAGTCATTTTTCTCCTTCTTGGTAGCTGGTGAAGGGCTGTGTTTTTGACTTTCCGCCTGGGAACAGCGCTGATAACATTGATGTTTTCTGTTACTGCTTAGAATGTTTTGGTCTGATCAAGGACTTTCTGAGCCTCATGCTCTGCCAGGGAGGAGGGGAAGCCGGGAGAAAGCAGAGACAGGGCACCTGACCCAAACTGACCAAAGAGGTATTCCATACCATAGCACGTCATGTCCACTGAGGGCAGGGACCTGGAAGAAGGGGGTTTGCTGCTGAGTCAGGCTTGGTATCGGGTGGTAAGTGGTTGTATTCTCTTCCCTTGTTATTTCCCATGTCATTATTGTTATTGCTGGTAGCAGTAGTGGGGTTTTGTTATACTTCAGTTACTGGACTGTTCTTATCTTGACCTGCGGGGCATTTTTTGATTCCCTTCCCCATCCCTCCAGGAGTGGGAGGAAGGAAGAGGGGGGAGTGAGTGAGTGAACTGCATGAGAGGTTTAAACCACAACAGTTGGTGAAACTCAACCAACTACGCCCCTGCTCTTCTGACTCCTAAAGACTCTTCTGCCCCTCAAGCCCTGCTAAAATAGAAAAATACAGGGGTTTTCCACCAATATGCTTACTACACTGACATTCTTGAGGACAAAATACTAAACTCTGGAAAGTATTTACTCAGTTATATCATCTTTACCCACTAACTCCTGTTTTCTTTTCCCTGAGCAACCCATAAGCCTGGCTATGGAGTTTATGCCACATGGATCAAAACATTTTGCAGAAATCTGTCCTTCAGTTTTTAACCCTTTTTAGTTGATCTAAATTTAATATTTCATTTTGTTTGTTTTGTATCGTCCCTGTGCTGTATGAGGGTTTCTAATACATAAATAGACCAGCAGTAAAAATAACTTCTGAAACATAACAACTATTATCTGGAAAATAACTTTCACATATCACTGTCCCCAAAAAATCCTCAGTAAAAAAAACACAAAAAAGGCAGAAGGAGAGAAATTTGTTTCTCTAGCCCAGCACTATTCTGGCAAAAGCCAGAGCATCAAATCCATGTGATTTAATGCATATCTCATTTCAGAAGTTTTAGTGGTGTACTCTGACTCCCCCCTACCCTTCACTTAGGATACTAAGACCTTAATTATGTCTCATGAATTGTTTTTTTATATATATATAGAAGAGGTTTCTTCTTTCCTGATTGTTACTAGGACAAAACCATCTCTGGGAATATATCAGAAAATTTAAGTGGAGAAATGTTTGAGTAATCATTTGTCCCACTGTTGTAAAACAAATATTAATGATTGTAGGTTGAATGCTTTCAGCCATGTCCAGATTAAGACATGAGCAGAATAGTGAATATCAGGGATAATAAGGTTTAAATGTGCACAGATATTTACAGCTACAATACTGAGATTCGGTTTGATTCCAGTGAGAAGTCTGAACAGCAGACACATCAGGCACTGAAGGAAATTCTACTGTATCCTGGGTGGCATCAAAAGAAGCATGACCAGCAGGTAGAAGGAGGTGATCCTGCCCCTCAACTCTGCTCTCCTGAGACTTCACTTGGAGTATTGTGTGCAGCGCTGCTGTCCTCAACATAAAAAGGACATGGAACTGTTGGAACAAGTCCAGAGGAGGGCCACGAGGATGATCAGGGGACTGGAA
>JAOEHY010032647.1:0-40664 GCA_025447955.1 Psilopsiagon aurifrons | reverse complement strand
GGTGGGGAGGGGGCCGCGGGCAGGCGGGAGGCGCTTCCCCGAGGCGCAGCCCGGGTGCCTGAGGCCGGAGGGTCGGTGATGGGCGCTCGCTCTTAGCCCCGCCGTTCTCCTCTAAAGTGCTGTACAGGAAGTGGTGTGGTCTAAATGCTGGGTGAAAATGAAGGCTCGTAACTCACGGGCCATGCTTTGCTCTGTGGTTGGCAATTTGCTTTCAGACTGATACGGGTTGTGTGGTTTTGGCAGTACAGCATTGGAACATACACACGGTGGGGATATCTTATTTGCCTTCTGAAACGGCAGATCATACTTTCTGGTAAGGAAGACACCCTCCTTCCAAAGATTGATACCATGCCACTGTTTTCAGTGCTTTTTTTTGGTCAGCTTATACCACCTTGCTATAGAAACAAAGCACTTTAGGGCCATTGCCACAACATTCCGGTATTGTGTGTTACCAGACTTTAAAAACAGAGGTAGAAGCTGAGCGCTCTGGGACAAACCAGCAGGTGTGGGGGGTCTAACAGGAGGTATTTGCTTTAATCCTACCAGTACGAAGCTGGCAGCTTTCGCAGAACCGGTCTTTAGTAATGTGTTTTGTAATTGCGCTAAAGAACAGCATGAAAGAAGTTGGTGTTTGAAAGTCAGTCTTTCTTTAGTCAGTGTCTCACTGCTCTGGAGGGCCAGTAACATACTGTGTTTCTGGGTTTCTATAACAGAAGAGCAGCGTTTGTCCCTAAGAAATCATGTTGAACTTCAGAAGCATCCTGAAGATGCTACAGTTCCCGAAATTACTGATTCTTTTGTTTCTTGAGAACTTAATCTTTCTCATATTTCCTCCACACAAAAAAAGTTTTGCTGGGGAAATAGTGCTCATTACTGGCTCCGCAAATGGGGTTGGAAGACAGATTGCCTTAAATTTTGCTCCTTTAGGAGCAACCTTGGTTCTTTGGGACATTGATGATGAAGGTAACAAAGAAACATGCAGATTAGCTCAAAAAAATGGAGCTAAATGAGTGTTTGCCTACCACTGTGACTGCAGCAACAGGGAGGAGGTCTATGAACAGGCAGACAAGGTAAGATACAGCTTCTGGCTTCTTGCTTCTGTTTTTTTACTTCTTTTTAATAGTATATGTTGTTGGTATTTTTTAGAATCTTGATATTTTTGTCCCTGGAATCTGTGCTGTTCACTAAAGGTCAGCAATCACACAGGGCAATGACTTTCTCTTTTTCTTGACAGGTAGCTTCTAGATGGAACTTAAACTATGTTCACCATAAAGTGACTGTAATTTGTTCTGTCTAGATGTGTCCATTTCCAGTCTTTCTTGTGAGATTAGATTAAGGGTATAGTAAAAACATGCAGGAGAGGTTAGCTCCATGTATTAGTTTGTTCAGGCTTCAAAATTTCTTTAAGATACCAATTTTTTAAACCCCAAACAGTGGCAATTTTAAGGGAGAGGTCTTTTTCTTTGTCCATTTGTTTAGAAAATTGTAGTTTTGTCAGGGTGATGTGGAGTGTTATGGCTTCAGAAATACCGTCAGTACATGGCTGGTCTCCAGTCAAATTGATGAGTCAGCTTCAGTTTAATTTTTGGTCAATCCAGCTGGAAAGTAAGGTAGAGAAAGAACCTATTTTAAATGAGACTCTTCTGCTCTGCTGACATAATGCTTTTTAAACTATTATTTTCATTACCAGAGTGCAGAAATCAGACATTAAATTAACATTATTAATTTTTACTTGTCTTTAAAATACATACTGCCTGAAAACATTTCCCAGTACAACCTCACCTATAATCCAGTTAGCTACTCTGCCATTTTAGCCAAGGATAAGGATAAATTATTCTTATGTTAAATTCTCAGTGTATGTACTTAATATACATGACTGTCAGGTCACATCTCCAACATTCTGTGTCCGAAGGCATACATCAAAGAAATTAGCCAAAAGATTTCACGAGATGTGAATCTTGATAGATTGTTTTGGGATAGCCTTGAGATATGACATTAATTTCCCCATGAGTTGTCAGGGTCCTCTTTGTTTTGTGATTGTTGCTTTTAACTTTAACCAGAACAGATTACTTCTTTTCTGAACATGGCTGTGAAAGTCTGAAATAAACACTTTTGCACAAGAAGTGTTCCCAATGAAAAGTAATTCTAAAGGGCAAGTTGGATTCAGGATCTAAGTTATCTGGAACCACAGGTCTCATGTTTGCAGTCAGCAAAGTATTATTTTACCTGTACTTTACAGGCACAGCCAACGAAGAGCACACTTGGGGCCATTGGTACTACAGGTTAAGAACCACAAGTGGCATTACGGCATTACAGCATTACCTGAGCAAGGATACATTGTACCATAATAGTATTTCTGCAGAGATGAGCAAGTTATTGAGTGTTCTGGCTTGTTCTGACCTAACACGCAGTGTTCAAAGAGGATGATCTTTGCCCATTACTTGGGCAGTACAGAAGACTCTGTAAGACTTTGATTATGACTCCTGCAGTTATGTGGTCAGTACTTCAAATGAGATACTTGATCTTTACTTGGAGTGATATTATAAATCAAACAGCAGTTCTTTTATAATCCCCTTTTTGCAAGGAAAAAATTTACTTTCTAATTTACCAAGGTAAATCTCTTAAAAAAACCCCCACATTTTCAATTGGCGTCAAATCCCTGTTCCCATAAATGCTTTCTGCTTCTTGCTAAGACATGCTCCAAAATTATGAGTTTAGGTAAGTAATTTCTCTGTTGGACTTCTCTGTTAGTGATGAACATTTTGAAATTACTTGTTTTTTCTTCATTTAACAGTCTCAAAATGTTTGTTTTGTGCACTCAAGTTACTCTCTATCTCCAAACATGTTAACTGAATCAGGCACAGAGCTCCAGCCTGCAGAATTTGCTGTGCCCATGTCAGCAAAGAGCTGGACCTTTGATCTGATGCAGTACAACGGTTCTTACATACTTACATTTCCATTAGAGATAAAAAGAATTGCAGATATCATTAAGCATTTTGATAAGTGAAACACAAGAGGCAAGGATACCTTCTAAAGCTTTCTGCATATCTTTTTTATTCAGGTTAGAAAAGAAGTTGGGGATGTTACTGTTCTAATCAATAATGGTGGTGTACTGCTTGGGAAAAAGTTCTGTGACATTCCAGATGCAGATTTTGAAAAGACCTTAAGAGTCAACTTCCTCTCTCAAGTCTGGGTAATGTATTTTTTTTTTCCTCTCCTGTGTGACTTAAAAGTACAGGCAAGTGTTTTAGTGTGAACATCACCATGGTGGCACCTACCCGAGGAATGCAGTTTTTAACAGGGGTGGGAAGGACCTTGAATGGGGGAAGACACATATTTTTAAGCATCCTGTAACTGGGGACACGCCCAATTGGCAGTCTTCCCCCTGTGCCTCAGTGATGTTAACACAAACCTTCCTGGGCACTCTGGTTGATTAAAAGTTTATGCCAGTGTGTTGTGAAACATACTCTGTCTGTAAGAGCTGTGGCTGAAATTAGTGCTGATATGGCAGCATGCAACTTTCCTGCTCCTGGTCTTTGCTGGCATAGACTTGCTCGGATAGACTTGTAGCATCCAGGGAGGCACACCCCTCCTTTAGCTGTGGACTTGGCAATGTTAGATTTACAGTTTAGCTTGAAGATCTTAAAGGTCTTTTCCAACCTCAGTGTTTCTATGCTGCATGTGTTGGTGTCAGTCTTCAGGTTATATTTTCATTCCTAGTAACCATCTACTTAAGGTACACAGAAGACTAATCTAGGCAGTATGTATTATCTTTGCTTTGTTTTCATAATTCTGAAGGAATTTGCTGCTATTTGGGGTCTCAGTAGATCTTTAGGAGGGTTTTTGTGAGTGTTCACTCTTGCCCCGCTTGCATTTGTTGTTTATATGCCTGAGTGAGCAGCCTGCATCAGGGAAAAATATAGCATTGCAACTCCCTCCCTAAATGGCATTTCTCAAACGAAAATCACTGCAGATGGAAGCTCTCTAATCATTTCCCAGCCCACAGTGCATCATTTGTCCAAATACTCGAGGCAGAAAGACTGGGAGAGATGTTCCTCCTGACAGGTCTGAAGAGGGATAGGGCAGGAGGACAGTGACCGTGGGCCCTTCACCAGAAAAACATTTACTAGGTACACGTATTTGGAGTCAAACAGACATCTCAGCTATTGAAAAAGAATACTTACTGCTCTTGTCTTCTGACTTATCTTCCCCTTCATAAAACATTAGTGTCCTCCTTATATAGTTAGCATCACCCACAGTGGTGGTCTGGGATTCTGGTGTTGCCAGGTAGTTTGGTTTGTAGTAAGGCCTGCAGAACACTGAACTCCTCTTGATGTGTTGACTTCTAGCTCCCTCTTGTGTACCAAACCTTTGGTAATAGTCTCAAATAGACAAAGCATGAGGAAACAGGAAGCAGAGAAAATACAAACTGCTGCTTTTAATACTATGATTTTAATGCTGGCAGATCTTCAGATAGAGATCAGTCAATCAAGGAAATGCTGTCTCATTTATAATTCTATAAATATCCCATGCATCTTTTTATTATACCTACATTTATATCCATATGTATTTATAGTCTATTTGATACATTCTATAAATAAAGAGATAGAAGGTCATTTGGGCTTCTCCTATATTGAAGCCCCAGAAAGCAAATCAGGTTGCAAAGCCTAATTTGTAATGCAACATTTTTGGCACGTCCAGTTGTAAAGGGGTTTTTTATATGTTTCCTAGACTTGCAAGGCCTTTCTTCCAGCCATGATGACCTGTAACCGTGGATACGTGGCTAGCACAGCCAGTGCAGCAGGACTGTTGGGGGTCTACAGAATGTCAGGTTAGTATCGTCAAGTGCTGCTATAAATTAGGTGTACGTACCAGTAACTTGGAGATCCCAACTGCTGAAGTAGTTTGTACTGACATACAAACACTCAGGAAGAGCCTGCAGATATGCATGCTGGTGCTGTATTGAAGAGGATGATGGTGGCGTGTTGGCTGGGTGGTGCAGGGAGCTCACTGCAGGTGTTACTGTCTGGCTGCAGCCTGTCTTAACCTCCACAGTGGAAGGCCAATACTTGTACCTGTGCATGGAATGGAATCTTGCATATAGGCTGTCTAATACTTCCTCATGCCAGGTTTTCTGTAGATTCAAAAAACCTGAATTGTTCAGAGTCCTGAGACATGCATGCTTTGTACTCAGAACTATAGCTGGAAAACAGTTTTCAGTTCCAGAAGGATTTTGAGGGAGATTTTTCATTAAAATTATTTTTTAAATCAACATTGGTTTAAGCTATTTAACAGCTCCATTTTAGCTGTTTCCCTCAGGAGAGCTGTCTGCTACAGTCCTGAGTATTTAATCAGCTGGGTCTGCTGCCCAGTGTATCCTCCAGCTTCTGTGCCATCCTGATCTCATGATCTCATTAGGGCACCTACCCTATGAGAATGTGAACTTAAGTCTAACATGTATCTCACTATGGTTCACGATGTTACTCTAATGTTTATTTGCCTGTTATCATTGGGTCAGATTCAGTTTTGAAAATAGGTTGTGTTCAGTTTTCATTATTTAATTGTAAGGCTTATGAGAGTGAGCCTGCCTATCCGTGCATTACATCTTTTTACATCTTTGCTATGCATTTTCAGGTTGTATGAAATTATTCTCTTAGCAAAATCGGATTTTGTTGTATCTACATTTGAAAAAGCCTTGGGAAACTACATGTACATTCCTGTATTAAAATAAGGTTCCTAATGGTTGCAAAACTGTGGAATAATTTGGGTTGAAAGGAATCTCTGGAGGTCATTTGGTCCATATCTCCAAATAAAAGCAGACCCAACCTAGATCAGACTGCATAGGGCCTTGTGAGGGCAAATTTTGATTATCTCCAAGGATGTTCCATATGTTCATCAAACAATAAAAGTCAGACAAGATTCAGTCTTCCTGGGAAACAGAATGTCATTGTAGTTGCAGGGCAAATCAGAAGAAGTAAAGGTTGGAGCAGCATTTATAAGGAGGGTATTTAGATTTTACCATCAGAATTAGTTCTTACTGGAATGTGACCTCTGATATTAAAGAGTGAAGACGTTGTGAACTGAAACAATATCTACCTCGTATATGAGTATCTGGAAATGTTGAATAAGCTCATCTTCCTATATCTCTCTATAGTACACTGAAAAAAGTCCTCTGGAAAGGATTAATCTTACCTTTAGACAACTCTACAAAAGTCATGGGAAGAGCCATTAACATTCAGAGCATCACCAAAAAGCGCAACATTCATTATCATCACCAAGATGCACAGCATCCTTAAAATACCAATTGCAAGCTATATAACTAAGCAATATCAGGGCTTAAATAATATTAGAATACATTAAATCCTGTATATGACACTTTTTGCTTTTGATGTATTTGGGATAATTCCTCTTTCTTCATATTTCAGATTATGCTGGAAGTAAGTATGCAGTCATTGGAATGATGGAAGCCTTAGCTTCGGAACTGTATCATGCAGGAAAACAAGGCATTAAAACCACAATCATTTGCCCTTCTTTTACCAATACTGAATTAGCTGAAGATTTTCAACCCCAGTAAGTAAAAGTTAGATTGTGTACTATTTCATTTTGAAAATAATCACTATCTATATTCAGACCCTAACTATTATAAGCTTGATTTGCTTTTCAAGTTCAGTATTTTTGCCCTACTGGCATGTACAGCAATGTCTCTTGACATAAGAAATCCAAGACTTGCATACAGTTAATAACTGATGTGCTACATCAGTTAAGGGACTGTGTAATAAACTTGCAGTTAAGGCATGGTTAGGGGTGCATATCAGTATTTAAGGCAACCTTGCCAGTAGAATGGGAAATGTTGAGGTTCTCCGCCCCCAAGTAATTTTGGCACAGTGATTACAGTTATGGCTGTCAGGAAACCATGATCTGTCATTAACAACTATGCCTTCTATCTATATTAGCAGGTACTATACTGCTCTGAGTGAGAATAGCTGTGGTGGTAGTATCTGGTTGGTGGCTTTATGGTTGTAGTGATGGGAGGCACCAAATCCACCATTGCAGTAGCGATCTTGTTTTTTCAGTGCTCTGCTCCTCCTTTCAACACTCATCATCCTGCAGTAGCAATATTATGTAGAGCACAGCCTTACTCCTCGCTGGAAGCAAGCCTGGTTCTGGCCTATTTAGCTGTCACCTCAGTATCTCCAGTAGAGTCAGAGAAGGTGTGTGGAGGGCAGAATTATTATGCATAGAACAGCAGATAGTATGGCTAGGCTTGGAAGTTTACAATGCTGCAGTCACTGTGGGCATCAGCTACGTTGGAGTCAGAGCGGGGCTTGCACAAAAGTCATTAAAATTCACACAATTCAAACAGTTTTCAATTTATTCTGGGGATAGCAGGAACAAAGAGATTGGAGTCTCCTTTTGAAGACTACTTATAGGGAAGGGGGAACAGTCTTAATTCAGTTAAATTATTTCTGTGTTAGAATGCGTTTCAAAAGTAAAGTTTTAGAATTTCATAATGCTTTCTTTCTTTTTTCACCAGAAACCACCCTTTTCTTCCTGTGTATGATGCAGAGTATGTAGCCAGCAAAATCATAGATGCAATTCAAAAGGAAAAGTTTTATCTAATCATGCCTCTGAGTTTACGCTTTCTCGCTTTTAAAATGTAAGAATGTGACTTCTAGCGTTGCCTTCCTTCCCTTGCCATATGCTAGCATATATGCCAGGAAAGTTTAGACTAAACAGTCCTTTAGTTAGTATTCTTGCAGTCAATCCAGTTATATATATATATCCAGTCAACACAATTATGAAGAAAGAGAGGGTTTAACTTTTAATTATCTAGAGGATTACCATTCCTCTGGCCACTTCTACCTCTAATATACATCTTAAGCTATAGTTGGGTATAGAAATTTTGCTGGGATGGTGCACTGTGAGCAATGCCTGGGCTAGAGCTCTCTGCTTCCAGTAACTACTTCCACTGCTGGTTAGGCTTCCAGAAAATGGCTTGGTTTGTCATTCATTTCTCCCATTTATAAGATTGAAGTGACAAATGTGTTATTGCCAGACACAGAAGGATTGAGCACATAGAATAAATTTATCATTTCTCTATTAATACATTTTTCTTAAAACCGTAAAGCTAACTTGTTGTTTGTCTCAACAGCCTCATTCCTAGAAAAATGGTACTACTCATTCAGTCTTTCCTTAAGATTGCCAACAGCTTGGATAAAGCCTTCAGTTGGAAGAAAAAGGATTGAAATTAAAATACTCTGAAGACCTCAAGTGCCATCTAATAGAAAAAAACTCAGCAAAATTTAATTTTTAATCATGTTTATTCTTTGACATAAAATGTGCTTCTTTATGGCTTTTGGCATTGATCAGCATCCAATTTAGTTCTTCATAACTGTCTTTTAGTCACAAATATTTAGCTACAATACGCTCTCTCATTTCACGACCGCACACACTGCTTTTACCTGAACTCTCAATAAAGGTCAGTAAGACCAGGCAGGGATGTTTGACTTCATTTCATACTCTGAACTCTCAATTTCTGTGCAAAATCTCAAAGCACAGGAAAAACACATCACTGTTTATGCAAAAAGATAAGACAAATTATTTAATGTATTTCCCTTTCAGGGTCAAAATAGCACTGCAGTTCACTCAAAACCCACAGGAAGAAGAGTGCTGTGTGTAGGATGATGCTCTCTGGCTGGTAGCCTGTGTCCTGAAGAGGAGTGAATTGCACTGAGCACTGATAGAGTGTGTGCAGTACTGGCACTTACAATGCTCATTAGTCACAGCACACTTTTCTATACACAGCTCTATGGGATATGTGCCTCCATTTTAATCCACGGCTAAAGGCTGATTCAGGATCATTTATCAAAGGCTGTGGCTTAGAAAGAGCATTTATAAAACTGCAGCAGTGGCAAAAAATCATGTGCTTCTCAGGAAGGAAAGGTGATGAAGCTCCACAACCAGAGGGAGCAGACAGGAAAAAATACATTACAGAAATTACTTATGTGGTAATTAATTGCCTCTGTAAATGTAAAACAGTCCTGCAGCAGAAGGGTCAGTTTGTAAACACAGGCTCTTCAGTGAGCATCTGAGGTAGGCAGCTGCATGTTGAACACTGGTGAAGCCCTGAGGCACCTGACTCCCTTCTCTAGCCCTGTAGACTCCTATGTGAAACACCCTGCTGAGGCCAGATAACTGGGTTCAACCTGTTGTGTCCCAGTTTGGGACCCTAAGTCGGCAGCTGAATCTGGACCATCAAGCTGGTCCACACAGTTATTTTTAGTTTCTGTGACCTTAAATTAGTAAAATTACTTAGAAAATTATTTCCTTAAGAGCACTGTGAGGAATCTGTGCAAGAAATCTTTGGCAATTTTCTGAGTAACTTCTGAAAAACCACTGAAATTTAAAATCACATAATTAGTGTGTAATCACATAAGTAAAATCACATCATTAGTGACTTATCAACAACTTTGCAGGGACTCGATTACTTTCAGATGCTGAAACTTCAATAAGGTGGCCAGTTTGTTAGTGTGAAACATAGCTCTGCTGTAAGCCATGGAAAAGGCATACAGACAAGAGGAATACCTCATGTATTCTTGGACAATTATGGGCTGGTTTATAGGCAAAATGTCTTCTTATCTTTGAAGAGAAGTCACACACATGTCCTTCAGCTGTCTTTAAAAGTAATTACAACTTAAAAGGCCTAAAGGCGAAAACTCCCAAAGGACAGGAGTTCAAAGATTAGTTAAGCAAAAGTATGTGCTTGTTCTTAATTGATAAAAATCAATCTTCATGCAAATTTCCAAAAAATCCTAACATAAAACATTCATAATTTCCTTAATTTAAAAATAAATAAATTTCAGACCAGTACAGGGAATCTACAAACCATAGTTTATAAAACTCCACTGTAAGGAATTAAGAGAACCTTGAACAGTCATCTATTGCCCACATTTGTCACTGTATTTCTATTGTACTTAACTAACCCCATACCTACAAGCTCCCTTCCAGTTATAAATGCCCATAAGAGTGCATGCTTCAATTCAAAACCTATTTTTTTAAATCCCAGTGTTTAAAAAGTATGCATACACTCAGTAAATTCTTTCATGTGCCTTATAAATACTACAGGGTAAAATGTTGGCTGAGAGGAGAAAACTATCTGAAGTTTGGCTCTTTGGAAAGCAAGGTTTATTGATCTATAGCTTGAAAAACTACCTAGATGATGAGTAATTGAAATCTGCTTTTCTTCCCTAAACTGAGACAGGAACAGTTCACTATCAATATATACAGGGGGTGAGAAAATTAAGAGTAACATAAAGGAAACAATGCTTTGCTTTCTAAGCCATGTTTCACTTACTCCACAGAGTCACACTGCAGAGCCTTATTCTGCATTGCTGCAATCTCAGCCCAGAGCACTCTGGATCCATTTCTTCTGGCTAATCTGCTTCTCTCAAGAGGGGATTTCTAAAGCTTATACTTTCTAAGTCTCACAGTGATCTGCTAGAGCTTCTTAATCAGCCCTAGAAATCAATAACTCATTCTTCCAAAATACCAGGAAAATATTTAAACTTTTGTTTGTGCAGAAAAGTGTGATGGATCCTGTAACACAATTCTAAAACTGTAAGACAAAAACTTCTGTTATAGTTCAGGAGATGCAATTAGATGCTGTTCCTGGTTTTTAATATAAAATTATCTTTTGTGTTTTGAAATATAATGTGCCATATAAGAAGTGTTTCAGAGTTACTGACAACTCCTAAGAAATGTGTGCTTTCCTTTTTTGAGGCTTTCAGCTTATTTGTGAATTCCTCCACAGAAAACCAGTGTTGCAGGAGAAATTCTGTTACCACTGAAGCTGCTAATGGGACTGGAAGGCAGTCTTATTTTCACTTTTTCTCCTGCTTCTGTTTGGCTATGCAGTGTCATAGCCAAAGCAGGATAACCATCTGAAGTACACAGCTCTAGTGAAGACAGCCACGGCATGGAAATGGAGATATTACATATGTTCTCCTATGTTTTTTGGTTCATCTTTTACTTGAGAGAGAAATGTTTCCCAACCCAATCAAATTCATTTTACTTTCCTGTAAGTCATCATTGTAGTTTCTCGTATTCATATATGCATGAATATATACCCATATTCATGTATATATGCATGTAACAACAGCTTAGAGACACTGAGATGTAACTTGTAGCAGATCATAGAAACAACTGGATTTTCCCATAAATTCTGACAGCTTTTTTAATCACCTGAATTGTCATTATCCCATTAAATTAGAAAACATTTCCAGAACAATCTCAGGCTTTCCAAAACCACAATCACCCTCCATCAATGTCAGCCCGGAAAACTTGGTAGTTTAATGAACTTGTTTGGATCCCAGTTTTGAAGAGTGAAAACAATCTGAGAGAGTAAATGATTAGTACAGTCAAAGGGAAGACCAGCAGAAACAGATGGGGAAAGACAGCCTTACACTGAGGACCTCTGTGTGCAAGGTTCAATTTGCCAGTGTTTGCAGAAAACCCAGCCAAAAGTATCAGAATACCAGGTAAGGACAGTTCACTTCCATCAGATGTTCCAAGCCTGCACAAGTGTTGCAGATGCATTTGTACACTAACCTCTGAGTAGCATAAATAAGTAAGTGATGGAACACGTTAATCACTGTAAGGAAGATCCCTATTAAATTTCACTTAGTATTGAAGCATGTGCTACAGACATGTTGCTTCTTAGATACTAGGAGTTCTCAGCATCACCTTCTCCTATTTATTGACTGGGAATAGTGAAACTGGGAAATCTACTGCAAGATTGCCTAGAGTGGGAGGAACAAAAGAAATTATATTAGTAGGACAGCTGTTATAAAAAGAGACTTCTAAGATACTCTGAGCTATTTTGAGGCTAGTTTTATATGCTAACAGTAAAAAATGTATTTTTAAGTCATGCAGTATCTGAAGTCTTGTTCATGAGTAACTTGTATCTTTGTCTTAGCCTCTGTGTTGAAGGATGTTTTATTCACAGCTCCCACAGGTAATGCGACAGTTGTGGAGAAACAAAATTGGAGATGGAAATCAAGAAATCCTCTGTTCTTCTGTCACTGCCTTTGCCGTTCACCAAAAGGTTTAATTCCACTCTTCTACTACCCTTATTTGTACCCTGGGAAACACAAAGAATTGTGAAAGTGGCATAAAGTATGTATAATTTTCACTATTTTTCACTACTACAAACTGTGGACAAAGAGGCTTCATGCTTATGCAGTTTTTCAAGCTAACTCAAAATAGAATCCTGATCTTTACTTTTACACTAGAAAATGTTATTACTTTCTATATTATCTCATGTTTTTCAATATATAATTACCTAATTTCATGAGGTAGAAAGGCTTGAATCAATAGAAAGTACTCAGCATTGATTAATATAATGGATTTTTCAAGTGCCTTTCTTCAGTCAATACAATGCCTCTGTTCAATATTTCAGGATGCCACAGACTGGTAATAAAGAATGACTGGTTTAATTTAAAAAATAATTAATACAGATCTAATTGCCATTTTCCATTGCACAAAACCGTTGCTGAAGCTAAATAAATGACCAGGTGGCCATCCATTTCATTAACTAATGTCAGCTGATAGCACTGCCTGAGGCAGCAGTGATTTAAATAGTCATGATGCTTTCATAAACTCCATGCTTCCCTGGTGTGCATTGATCAAATGTATTCTGTTGGTGGAAGTGGCGTTCTAGCAGTTTCTCTGTCAATGCCTCCATTGCTTCTTTCTCACAAATGTTATTAACGAATTAACACATTAACATTTCTAATATGCATTTTGGGTGCCATTTAAGTCACCAATCACCTGATTTCTTATTGCTATCTGGTTTAGATGAATCATACCCAGAAATGCTTTCTCTGTTGCACTGTCATTTAAAGGGTGTCTAAGTGGCTTGTGTCTACAGGTGGGCACAATGTAGATGTCTACTTTGGGTCAACTTAATTCCCCAGAGAGTAGGGCAGCCCTTCCATCTAATGGAGGGAAGACTCAGAAATCTCAAATTGCATTTTTTCACTGCACCATTGTAGCAGTACTTCACTTGAAGCTTTGCTTGCCATCTCACCAAGCCGTGGGCTTCATGAGGGACAGAAAGATGTTGTAAGGATGGAAACTGTTGTTTTATTCCTCCATTTCTCAATTGCTTAGTCAAAAGCCCCACAGACCTTGCAAATTCATTGTTGGCAGTTATCTTTTCACTGTTAGCATTTTTAATTACATATTTATGGCCTTACAAACAAAATCTTTGACCTACAGGCAAATCATCCGTTCCACATGAAAAAATCACTCAGTAAATGTCTTACATTGTTAAATGATTTACTTTTTCTCAAACTCAGCTCCTTCAAAAAGGAGTAAAGTAGTAAAGTAGCTGCAATGATGACCCCAGTACAAGCAACAGAGATGTTGATACACAAAAGACAAAGCATACAGGAATAAAATTCAAATATTTTCCTTTATTTAACCTGTCTGACCTGGTAATTAAGAACTACACAAGTCTTGAGAAATACTTCGATGTTCTAAGACCCTAAGAGCTCTGTGGCTCTTCAGATGCTGTCAATTTTGCCCATGGCTTAATTCTAGGCATCTCCCTATATTGTAATTTATTTTTTGTTTTAATTTTACCCTTCCTTTTGACTGTACAGTCAGACAAGTTGCATGTGCCTTGCTAAGTATCTAAAACACATGTTGTAAACATGGTTTTAAATCCCTATGGTTTTCATTTTAGCAGGAAAGACCTAATATAATTTTCAGCAGAATCATAACACGCTCTAATGTGCTTCTCAAGTTTTGGACATTACATAATGTACACAGGATTCAACTGTTCTGTAAAGAATGATACAAGGGATTTTAGTCTAGTATTGAAGGAGAGTGCATATATAATTAAAGCAAATTACTATCGATGAAAGGGGGGGATAAATATGAATTATATGGTTGTAGCTGTTAGGCTGTGTGTCGGAAAAAGTTTCCCCAAACAACTTAAATTCCTTTAAATTTCTCTAGCTGAGTCACACATAGAATCATAGAATAGTCAGGGTTGGAAAGGACCTTAAGATCATCTAGTTCCAACCCCCCTGCCATGGGCAGGGACACCTCACACTAAACCACGTCACCCAAGTGACACCACTTACTAACCTTTAAGTGACACCACATACTAACCTGTAAGTGACACCACATACTAACCTTTAAGAAGTTAATGATTATTTTCTCACTTTTTTCCCCTATAGTTAGACGAAATACAATTTTCATGCAGATACATCATATATATTCTTCTCATATGTTTGCATGCATGAAAATACTTTCTTCTCTGCAATAGAATGGGCTGAGTAGAACTTGGTCAAGTGTCAGAAGTCTGTCCGACTGGGGTGATATGCTAGGAGGTTAAAGGAAATCAGGAATTAGATAACTGCTTCAGAACAGGAAAGAGTTTGAAAGACGCCAGGGAGTGTGATAGTCCTGAGAAAGGTCTTTGAAAGCTATATAAAGCCTGATAGCAAATAAGCTTAAAGAAAGAAATCAGGCTAGACCTGATGTCTGCTCTGTTATCTGAAGTCTTTCCTTATCTATAGCTTACATTTCCCTGGAAGCTGAAGAAATAGCAGTGCCTTAACTGCTAAACTGGTAAATCTAAGAGTCCCATATAAATTAAGAGTCCCATAATTAATATAAATTATGCCTTCAAAATACAGATATGTTTGCCACCTGATAAACTGGTGGTGTTTCTTCTATATATGTAATTCTTTAATATATATAGTTTCATGACAGCTGATTGCTTCCTATGCAGACTTTACAATGACTGTCAACTATTTCCTTCAATCTGCATTTTTTTAGAATCTCCTTTCCAAAGAGGGCACATATGTTTACATGAGAGTCAGAAGCCACTGCAATAACTGAAGTAAGAATTAGGAAAATATATGTAATTTATATTAGAAGCAAGTTTGTTATGTATCAGCAGAAGCAAGAGACTGAATTCCTATAAAAGGGACAACCTCCATAATTCAGGAAATGTGGTACACGTCTCACTGTGTAAGTCTTCGGTGACTTCAGCCATATATAACAGCAACTGATGCATTGCTGGGATAAATCTTGTCACACGCACTTTGTAAATGAAAGGCTTGTTTCCACCTTGGAGATAGCATCATATCTAATGATGTTAATTGATTAGTCTTAGCGGTTTGTACTCCACCAAATGCAAAATACCTTTAAAATAGCCCCTTTCTTATTATTGCATAGATGCATTAAGATGCTTATTAACATAACCTGTTAAAATATCTAAAAAGGAAGTGCAAGAGATTAATATGAGGAGAATTTGATAACACTACATGTGCAGCATTGTGTTTCTTTTTACATGTCCTCTTTTGGGGAAATACAAGAAACAAGTATCAAGCATTAACTAGCATCGCATGCAAAACGGGAGTGGTACATATTTAGCTCTTTAGTGCACAAACCCTCTTTTTGTCCTGGTATTTTTTATGTTTCAATGAAATATTTTTTGCTTTTGTTTTGTTTGCTATCTTATAAGAGAATTACCCCCTGTGTTTTTCATGTGCAACTTGCAAACTATTTCTGAGACTCTTCAGTCCCTGGGAATCTTCTCTATGGCTTTTATATCATCTATTTCCTCCAGACAGAAAAAATGCTGCTGAAGAAGCAGAACTTCAGATGGGACTGAAAAGCAGTTTGCCTTCAACCATTGTACAGATGGAGATACCCTAGTGTTCTACGTCACTGACAAAGAGAATAAAAAGAGGGACTTAGGTTAGCTGGAGAAAATGCGGCTTAAGGAATGTTTGCCTACCAGCATGGCTGCAGGAGTAGGGAGGAGGGCCACACAGGTAGGGTAGGATTTCTTGATTATGTGTTGTTATTCCTTAGAAGAGTAAATCTTTCAAGTTATGTGTCATAAAAATTGTGACATTTGGAAAAGGGGATTAAAAAAACAGGAGTGTGACCTTTTTCTAATTCAACAAAGAAGTTGTAAACACTCGAACTGTGTCTTTAGTAAGTAGCTTACGTGTCTTGGAAACTGCTTCACTTTAAACTTTCACATAAAACAGGTTAGCTGCTTTAGTCAAAGATCAGAAAATCGAAGTTTTCCCCTTTGTCTCTCTGAGATGCAAAGTTTTCAAAGGGTACCAAGAAAGAGTGAAAAGCAGGAAGGTTACTTCCGCTTTTGTCCTTTATGTTTAGTCAGATGGGTATTAGCAGCAGTGCCTGGTAATACTGTGGTTTGAGAGGGGAGGAAAGAGATATACCCAATAAACCCAATGAACTATTGGGTGTCTTTTTGTAGCTTGTCATGCCTTTCCTTCTTTAGATACTTATCTGTAATCCAGAGCTAATAATTTATTCTGCCAACATCCACTGGCAATGCTCATTTAAATTCAAGTATATTACATAGAATTGCAGCACACTTTGACTGAAGATCTCTGAAACACTTCCTTAGTTATACTAAAATCTATTTGCCCACCTGAATGATCCCACAGCAGTAAGTATGTGATCTGTCTCAGTTAATTTTCGTTATTTGGAAGCAAGGTGGCAGATGGCAGGGCCATTTCATTGCCTGTCTGGTTTCTGATAGCATTAATCCCTTCACAGCAATTTATTTCTACCAGCAGATGAAGAAATTTGGATGGATTTCCTATCCTGAGATGTCAATTTAAGTGTTTAAAAAGGGGGTAAAGGAATTCCACCCTATCTCCTTAGCAATATTAGTCCAAATATTTGGACTTTCACAAAACAGACAAGAAGGATATAGCTTATTTATATCTAAGTTTAAACTGTTATTAAAAACCCACATACATATTATAACTAAACACCATGCCAAAACATTGCAATGCTGTTGATATGTTGGATTATTCCTTCTTTCTTCACTTCATAGATTAGCAATTATTTTTAACTTATAAATTCAAACTAACTAGGCAAGCTGGAAACAATAGAAGCTGAGTTGAGTGCAGCAGGCTATTAAAACACCAGATGTCTTTCCTGTGATGACTGAATTAGCTACAGGTGTTCAAATTAGTATTTTAGGTAAATGGCCTTTCTCTGGTAAAATATGCTTCACATCATTCATTCTCTGTGGAGATCAATGTCATGTGAAAGATTTTTATGTTTTACAGGACATTGTCCTCAGAAATGCTATTGAAGATTAGGAATGAGCAGTTCCTACTTCTAAAATAGCCTTAGTATGGTCTTGGCTAGAAGAGTTGCTTTCCTTTTCTTATTCAGCTTCAGAAAGGCAAACATGCAATGAAAAATACTGATGAAGTGGTGAAGTTTGGGTTCAAATTCTGCATTTTGTATCTTTTTTTTATCATGCAAATTGCTAGGGTACTTTACCCCATTCTATGTTAATTAAAAATGCTGCTTTTCACTTATGAAAACTAAGCTGCTATGGAACAGAAAATTAAGCTTCTTGTACAGAAAAACAACTGCCTAGAAGGTAGGGACAACAAGTAACAGTGAAGAGTTGATCTCTAGAGTGGAGGGGGGCTGCCTGGGGTACCCCAGCAGATCTGTCCTGGGAGCTGTCCTCATTTCATGCATTTGTTACTCGTCTGGAATAAACGGTGAAGTAACAAAATCATCTGATGATATTATGGACACTTTAATCTCCTCCACTTGGTACCTTTGTGCCTCAGGCATCCACAGTGCAGAGTTAGCTACCAGCTAAACTAAGGCAAACCAACTGTTCTGGGTGCTTCTCCCCAGATGAAAACTGGTCAACATTTTCAGGTTAGTTCACTGAAGGCATGGCTCCCCAGGGGTGGTGTAGACGGCACTACAGGCCAGAATATAGGAGAAGAGAGGAGCTCAGTGACTCACTGTAAGTCTGAAAGTAATTTAAAGGCGATTAATCTGGCAGGGAAAGCTTCAGAGACCCTGGCTATGGCCTGCCTCCATTTATACTGCAATGACACAACGCTGAACAGCAGAGGGCTCGGATTTGGTGATGGATTATTGCTATCCCTGCATTGCTCAGACTTCATTGCTGCAGTGATGGCCAAACTGTACCCATTCCGAGTTTTTTATCTGAGACACAAAGATCCTAAACTCTGTATTCACTATTTCCACCTACCTACACACTAGAGAGGTTCAAATTAGAAATGTGCAGTTTATTGCCAGTGATCATCATGCATTTCAATGACCCCCAAGTACATGGGCAAAAAGGAGGAACCATATTATTTTCCCTTTGAGCCTAGTACCTGGACATAGACCTAACTCGCTCAGCTTTAGACAGCAATAGGTAGGTACCTGTATACACAACTGCAGAGCATGCTCTGACACAAAGGCATTGGCTGCAACCCCACATCACACACACATCTATACACCAAGGGCATCCTCTCACCTGCTTGCAACCTGGTACCCTGGTTTCTGTCCCACACACTGTCCCATCTGCCAACAGTATCTGCTTCTGAAATCACAGAGGGCAGGAGAAGCCACAGTCCTAGCCTAAACCTAAACCTGCACTAGTTCCCCTGGCACCTGGGATAACTGCCGGCCCTCACCCCGAGCCGTACACCCCAACACCAGCCCAGCAAGGGGTCTTGCCTGTGCCAAACACCCGCTGTAACGCGTGGACACTCTTCTCTGCTAGGCCAGCAGTGCCATGTGGGCAGCAGAAGGCATGGCCAACCCTCCCTCATCCCCTGCCACCACTGCTGCACTGTTCACCTCAGCTGCCATGTTAGCCCGGCATTCATCAATAGTGGCCACTTTGTATTCCTTACAAACACATTGTATATTCATATCTATTTACTTCTATTAAACCAGCATCTTCTACTCAAGGAATTTCATCCACTAATGTAGCACCATACAAACGCATATATTTATTCTGTTTTCCCCTTGTCCTGGGTTCAGCAGTAGCAGTCATTTTTCTCCTTCCTAGTAGCTGGTGCAGTGCTGTATTTTTGACTTCAGCCTGAGAACAACGCTGATAACTCCAATGTTATAGTTGCTGCTGAGTACTATTTACCCTGATCAAGGATTTTCTCCGTCTCATGCTCTGCCAGGGAGGAGGGGCACAAGAAGCTGAGTGGAAGCAGAGACAGGACACCTGACCCAAACTAGCCAAAGGGATATTCCATACCACAGCACATCATGCCCACTATATAAATGGGGGGAGCTGGCCAGGACAGGCTGATTGCTGCTCAGGTCAGACTAGGTATCGATCGGTGGGTGGTGAGCAATTGTATTGTGCATCACGTGAGTTTATTGGGTTTTCTTCTTTTTCCCCTTTTAGTTTCATATTCTCTTCCCTTGTTATTTCCCTTGTCATTATTATTATTGGTGGTAGCAGCAGTGATTTGTGTTATACCTTAGTTACTGGACTGTCCTTATCTCAACCCGTGGTGTTTACATTCTTTCCACTCTCCTCCCCATCCCGCCAGGAGGGGAGAGGGAAGGGAGGAGTGAGCGAACAACTGTGTGGTTCTGAGTTACTGTCTGGGCTTAAACCACGACAACCCCTAGCATACAATTCCTAGCACACATCAATTACTTGGAAAGAAGAAAAGCCTTCGCGACTGGCCAAAACAAACATACATAGTCCTCCACTACAGCACTCGTTCCCTGAAGGGAGAAGGATTATCCCAGGAAGGCACTGTAAACAAGGGAGTGGCTTCTAGTGAATAACAACATTTGTATACTGAAAGCAATACCTTTTCATGACTATTTCAAAGTCTACATGAAGTTTTCATGATTTTGAGCTGAAAATATTTTTTTGTGTATCAGAAAAATCAGATGCACCTTCTAAAGCATCTTGGAATCATTCATATGCCTGGGACACTTTTTGTATTCCTTCTTTACAGCTTTTGACAACAGCCTTAATAATACCTTCACTAATTGCAAGCCTGGCAATAAGAAATGACTGTGCACACGAGTGAAGTTGGGAGGGCAAATTGTTACAAAAGCACTTTTTATATTTAAAAAGAGATGTCCAGAAGACTGCTGGATCCAGAAGATCAGACATGGGACAGAGCCAAATTTGGTAACACAAAACAGCGGAAGTCAGTGAGCTTGCCCAATGTTTACAGGGGAAAAGGATGAACACAGAAAAATGCAAAAGTTAGAGATCAAGTTCCCTGCCCATCAGCAATACTAGGAGTGATGAAGATAGTAACAACCACATAATAGAAACAGTGATCTCCAGGGCATGAGGAAGAGGCAAATAAATCGCTTGTCTAATTTACATTGAAAAGTCATGTATTTAGGGTCTACTGCAGGAGACCATTACTGTTGCGCTCATTCCAATGCAGGTTTCCTTTGGCATTACATACAAAGCTGAGATGTCCTGAATGGAGGTTTTTAGCTGCTGTAAACATGAGGATACGCAGGATGTACAGCAGTGTCAAAAAATAGTGATTCCCCTGTAGCACAGGTCTAGCGCTCAGGAAGCCTTAGTTCTTCCTCCTCATGAAGGAGACAAAGCTCCCTGTGGAGAACAGCTACTTAGCAAATATCCTGAGAAACAAAGGGAAAAAGCATGTCCTTGTACAGACATGCAGTGTAAATCCATAGGTGCTTTCATGCACACCCTTGAGGGAGGCAGATACTGTGAGGCAGATGCAGACATCCACAGGCCCTGTCACTCGCTGGCTCTGCAAGCCTGCACAGCATATGGATGTGTTTTACTGGCATATCCAAACCAGGGTGACCATGTGAATAACCTGGAACTAATGTGTAGCGCTCTGGGGCCGAGACACCCACTGCATGGCTACATATGTTTGTGATAAAATCTTTGTACATTCCCTATAGGCTTCAGTCCTGAAGAAAAAATGCTTCCTCCTAATCAAGTTGAGATTCAGTTTGAACACCCCATCAAATGACACTGAAATTCTTCACGCTTTTATTTCATTTTCCATTGGAAGGCATAAGTATTTCACAGCATGTTATAGTTCCTGATGTGTAACACAGCAGAAGAAAGAAAAAGGGCTGTCCCAGGAACTCCAACATCCTTTTTAGTTACCTAGACAGGCAATATGCTAGATAATGTTGATATGGTTATGTCAGGCTGTTCCAGCAGAACTGCTCATCAGCCATGAGCTTCATCTTTAACACATTGTATTTAATGAATGTGCTGAGAACTGTCGATCATAATTGTCGGCATGTATTCCCCACGCAGCTAGGGAAAAGGCCAAAGAAAAGGAAACTGAAGGTAGATAATCTGAAGTACTGCTGATATCTTGAGCCCTCTTTGTGTATATGAGCATGCGAATTAAGTCTGCCTTCCCAGAAAAGTGTCCATATCACTGCCGGAAAAACTGAGCACAGAGAGTTGCCTTCAGCTGGCCCAGATTAGGCATGCATTTACAGAAGGAGAACCCTGAATATTTATACATAGCACGAGTTAGTAAACATTTGAACAAGTCAGTTACTGTGGGAAAAAGTCCTATAAATTTCACCAGGCTCTGGAAGAAGTGCTATTTATTCATTGTTAAAGCCTCACACTGTCTGCAGCTGTTCTGACAGATTTTATTGGGGGACAACTCTTTGAGACTGGGGAATCGATACTGAAATCATTTTCTCTAAAATAAGGAAACTCGAATGTGAAACTTTACACTTTTTTAAGTGCCCCTTCCTTATTTTATCAGGTGTACTTTTTCATTTTCTACTTCAGACATGCAGTATGCCGTCAGAAAGATCACGCTTGAAGTTCAAGTGGAAAAACACGGGCGCACTCTTACTTAAGCACTTAAGAATGTGTCTTTCCTCTTCATGGTCTCTTTCCTCTCTCTGCCAAATATCGATTAGCAAATATCGATTACTAAAAACCTGGTAAAAATGTGCAGCCTGATAGACTGTCACGCTTATGGTCATTTCCAATCTGAGTTACCAAGAAAAAGTGTTTTCAAATGTTGTTATGCTTTAGGTGAATAGGATTCCTACAGAAACACATGCTTCGTATACATTTTTCCAGTCCCATGCATGCATATATTTAGTTCAAGAATTTCCATGCGTCTCAAGCAGAATTCTCTGGCAAAATGCCCTCTGAGGGAGGAATCAACAATTCCCGGTTTCCAAAGCCTCTGTTACTGACTGTTCTCTCAACTACAGGGCTTGACTGAAGTGAGGATTCTTCTTCATCTGCAACCTGAGAAGGTCAGATATACCATGGAGAACAGTGACAGAAATATAAATGAAAGATTGTCAGATTTGTTACTAAAGAAGAGAGTATTACAGTAATAGTTAACTACCATAGTCCAATAACTATATTAATATGGGGGTAAGTTAGATATAATTAAGGGGTATTCAGATACTGTTAGTGACAGGAACATATAATATTTTCAGGGCTAACTAAAAACGTCTACTAGCTGGCATCTTCAAAAGTGATGCCAGTATCTTTCATTCACCTTGCAGTCTTTCATTGAGTGAAATTACTCAGTTCATTAAAGACTCACTCAATGAAAGAGAAATGATGAAAACAAATGGCTCCTAAGATCTTAAATGCCAGTAATTTGGCAATCTCTCTGATTGCATCTAACCTTATTTTCTTGTCCATCTACTATTGGTGTCTCCTGTGTAATGTTACAAACATAAAATGAAAATGAAAGCTGGAGACTTAAAGGAATACCATGAAGCGTGACTCAACCACTCTGAGTCTAGACTGGCTTACTGAGGATGAGGAAGGAAAAGGTGATTTCTACAATTTCAAGGACTGACAGAAATTCTGTACTTGACATCTCATTTTTGCACCAAGGAAAGAAACAATGCTCATTTTTAATTACTTTGGGATTTTCAACCTCCTAGATAACATCAGTGTTCAGAAAAGGAAGGACTAAGACTAAACAGCTTTAAAATACTGGTACTAGCAACTTAAACTTCTATTATTAGCAGAATTAATGAGTTCACATAGGTAACATTTTCTGTATGATGCTGAAGATTTTTCAGGATGTTATTCTTAAGGTCTGCTAAAAAAAAATAATGTGAAAATTGCTCTTTATTCTTTTGCAATTGCATTATTTGTAAAACAACATATATAACATATAAATAATATTTATACAAATATGTAGAAAATTGATTCATTTTTTAAATAAAGCAAATAAACTCATGCTAAATTCTAGCTGAACTTGGAGCTCTTCCCTATTAAATGCTAAAAGAAAGTTATTTTAGTATATATTTACACACTGCATGTAAAACAGTAAAATAAGTACTTCCAAACAAGGTAATTTTTAACTAATCTCTCAGTAAACTCTAAACTGCATACTCTATTTGTCAGTAAATAGTTGAGAATCTCTTCTGTTTGTAATTTCTTGCCTTCTGTTTTGATGATGTATAGGGCTGTGGAGGGCATATAGGCCATGAAAACATTTGAATGCAAAAAAGCAAAAAGCATATAATCAAATAAAGAATCAAATATGAAAGAGGAAATATGCTATTGTGGAGCAGGCATGATTTCCCTCTTCTCTAGAAAGTAGTTTTCTCAACGGATATAAACAACTATTTACCAAATGAACCCTCCATGTTCTCAAAAATAAACTATTGCCTTGAAGTTTCTCCTCTCTAATCACGCTTGTTTTTCTAACTACTTGTAATTTCTCAAATTAGAGTGTGATAGAAAGAAATTCCAAAAAGAATTCCTCATGTTATGGCATTCAGCTGCAAATTCCCCACCAGTGTGTGCAGATATGCACAAGGTCAAATAACACACACAGTAATTTCACACTGAAATACAGAGAATGTTAATTCCTGTCACAGAGTATTCTGAATGCATAAAAGTAACTGAAGATAATCCCAATGCAATTCAGTGTCTCAGTCTTTTATTGATCTCCAAAAACTGTAGTAGAGGGTACCTGGAGAAAATTCTCATTGCAAAAGCAAGCTCTTGCCTCTGTGAAGGGCAGTGGACATCTGATCAGCTGCACCTGTCTTCTGCTAACATTCCTTTCAGCTCCACCATCCCAAATGCAGTCCTGCACCTGAAGAAGCTGGAAAGCCAAGACAGCACACAAAGAGAGTGGATTTCTGTAGTATGGGATAGTGGCTCCTAGCAAACCAGGCAACTGCAGGCTTCATACTGGGACTTGCTGAGAATGGGTAAGACCATGCAAGGAATAAGAAAAGTGCCAGGGAAAGATTCTGTGATGACTCTGGAATTTGCTTGGACTCTAAAGAAAATCAACTTCAACCAACAGTGGCTAGACTTGATACTTTATTATCTAAGGTTCCAGAAATGTAATCTCCAGCCTGGCCTTTCGTATTATGAGTGAAGTAGCTGCATATTAAGCTGTGGACCTACCAGTGAAACTGCAAATGTTTCTGGACAGGAGTGCTACAAAATTGTATGGGGTTTTTTTCCTTAGAGAAAATGTGGTAAGTATCAATTAGAACTTGTGTTTCCATGGCACTGTCTGCAACGGTCAAAATGACATATGACCAGTAGAAAAAAAGTCCCTCTACAGAGACAAAGTCCATGTTTACTTATACCTGATGGAAAATTAGACATGGAAATGGCTGTCCCAGGTCCCTCATGAAACTTTAACAGGAATCTCTGTCACAAGATGCACTGCGCACTCTAATGTTAAGTGCACACAACTCTATTTATCACTAATACGCCTTGCAACTTACACGTTAAATATGTTTAGTTTTCTGCTGAATTGTCAAGATGTAGAAGGTGGAGGAAGATGGATTCTTATGAAAGGCAGAAGATAAAAATAAGGGCACTACCTTCATTTAGTTTTATTGCTTTATTAATATTTGTCTTTGCACTTTCCTATCAGTATTATAATCACTTTATTTGTGTTCATTCATCTGTTGGTTAGGTCTGCCAAAGTGCTCTTGTCATGGATAAAGGAAGCTGTAAGCTTTACAAAAATTTTGGCATCTGGTAGAGGGAGTGGAGACTGGAATTCAGTGGTTAAGGAGTCTGGGGCTAAGCACAGAGGATAACTAGGGATTGGTTTGGGTTTTTGCAGGGTTTGCGCCTCAGTCATAAAAACTTCAACAGGAGAAAAATGTTGAGTATTAACCCTTTGCATGTGAATGCGTGAATGCAAATGACCTAAGACAGTGTTGCCAACTTCAAATGGAAGAACCAAGTGTGTTTGAAGGAAAGGGTGCATTTACTTTCTCAACCCCATTTACATGTTGCTTAATGGAGCAAGTATCAAAATTGCATCAGGACCAGCTTATAGCATGGGAACTAGGCTCTGAGCAATTTTCTGCTCAGCTTTGCAGGAGTTCACTATACCTCACTCACTAGTGTGGCATTGGAGAGTCGTTCCAAAATAGGTTAAGCAGCATGACTGCTTCTTGATTGTTGCATGCTGTTTGTTCTTTCATCTTCTTCTCAAGGGAACATGATAGGGCAGTGAAGTGTCATCTTTTGATGGAGTTGGTTTGATTATAAAAATTTATGTTGCCTCAGTGTTTTCGATAGAGAAGATCAAATAAATGTCTGACACTTTGAATGAAAGGTCAGGTTTGTAACTGTCCTTATATCCTAGGAAATTCATTTCATAGTCTCAAAGTGGTCTCTGAGAACATTCTGTCTCCTGAACAGACTTTTATGACAACATTTACCCCTACCGAGGTGGAGATAGCAAAGGGAACGATCTGCAGGAACAGATGAGTATAGCTGTCAACACTAAGCTCTGGATGCATTTTGGCTATCATGGAAAACCCTGCTGCAATGAGAAGGACCAAATCTTGCTTTTGACTTTTTTGTGGGAAGAGATTGTAGACTGCTGAGGACAGGTCTGATGATACACTCAAAATAAACAGCATGGCTGAGGGCTTTTATTCTAGGTGAATTGTTCTAAGTGCTGAAAAGCCTGGTGACCAAATACAACAGACTCTTGTAGACCAGCCAGGAAGCAAGTGAAGCATGAATAACTGAGTAACGTGTCACTGTCTGCCAGCATGGGATGGGGTCTTCTAGCCAATCAAAGCTCATCAAAAGCATTACTCAAGGGTAATGCTATGTCCAAACTTAGCACAATCAAGGAATGCAAAAGGACTTCTAAATTATAGATTCAGTTGATCAATTACAGATGTGAATCAACTAGCTCCAAAGTAGACTGCACTCCTCAGAAAGCCTTTCCTCACATCATGATTCTTTGCACGGGTTCTGTTTCACACAGCTGTTTTTCATCCTTGGGCTAACTTTGTCCAAGTACAGAGACAAGAAGACAGAAACAGCAGCACAGTTGTATGGAGTAAGTAAGATAGAACAGTGTATCATCTACCTCTTCCTAGTACTTAAGAGTTTATGCCCCTGATCAGTTCAGCTTAGTGATGAAAAAGGTCCCAAAGACATTGTTCTTGAACTCCATACGTGAACAGTCCAGCAGTATCTAACAAGTACTCATCACTGCAAGCTTGCAAGAGAGGGCTCCAAACAACTTAGTGCATTCTCCAGCATCCTTCCCTTTCAGAGGAAACAACTTGCTTTCACTGCTGACCATCTCAAGTGTTGTGGGAGGATATGGGAGAGTGTGAACATTTCTATTTATGTAAGTGACATTTAGCCACACAAGCTAAACTTCTCTGTAGGTCAATGGCCAGGCCTGAGATCAAGTCATCCAGTTTCTTCTATAGAGTAAGTTCTTGCCTGTTGGAAGGCTGAGGGGGCTGACATGTCATCCACACCTGAGCTCTGCAATGTCTGCCATTTCATTTTCTTAAGTTACTTGATCATAATGAAGACTGAAGATATAGTGACAGGAACAGTTAAATATAATGAGCCTGTCAGGATATTTTTTCCAATTCTTTTTCATTCTTTACTTTCTTATTCACATAATGGAACAAACTACTGTTTGGTGAAAACACAGATTCTGTAGCCTTGCTTTATATTTTGCACATCTTCATTGCAATGGAATAGCAAAAAGTAATCATACCTGTTACCAGTGGGTAGTTGCCTCTGCATAACTCAGGAATTTTTTCATGGGAAAACATAATTTGCATCAGTAACAAATTATATATTCCAAAAATACTTTTTCCGCACAGATTCAGGTGCCCCTCTCCATTCATGTCATTCAATGTATCTTTACCTATACTAAGCAGAAGCAATATTTGTTTCCTGCAGATGCCTGACACCAGCAATACAGAATAAAAACAGAATTTCATATGCTTCAGAAAAGTTACTGCCTTGCCTCACAAATTTATTGTTCTTTGAAGAATCAAGAAGCCTACAGACAATGGAGAAAACATCGCCAAGAGGACATCTGACAAGATTAAAAAATTACACTGACAAGGGCTAACACGAAAAGCCCTTTGCCATTACCATTGTACAAAAAGACATAGGAGTAAATGTCAACTGTCACAGACTGCATGGAGCATCTCTAGGAGCTGTGCTGAGATCCGAAGTGTTTACCATATCCAAAATGACCACAAAAAAAGGTGTGACTGAAAAAGAGACACAGTGTGCTGCTGATGCAGCTATAATTCATCACAAGGGCTGAAAATGAACTACAGAAGAGCCTCAGGAGATGGAGTGACTAAGTACAAAAATATTTCACAGAGGAAATTACATTTATGTAAACAAATGTAAAATAATAAGTGAAAATACAATCCTAACTTTGCATACAAACCTAATTATGGCCCCAAATTAGCTATTACTAATAGGGAGTAAGATTTTAAAGATATAATAGGGCAAACATCAAATATCCATGTTGAATAGCAATTTAAAAAAGGGGGAAATGCTATGAATTGTTGGAAATAAATACTGAACATGACAAAAAATGTCGGTATGCCACTGAGTAAAATCAATTGTGTTCATTACAAATACCAAAAGCATGACTGAAAGTGCATAGCAGAAATGAAAAGGTAGAGAGAAACCTAGCATGGATAATTCTGAACCAGAAAGTGGTATTCTTATAAAGAAGAGATAGAATAAATAAGGATTAATAAACCCAGTGTGGAGAGAGATGAAATGTCAAGGGTAGGATGAAGAAGGTGAATAAAGAAACTGTTCTAAAACATCTGGGAGACATCAAGTGACACTCGCAACAAAATGCACTGTAGATACAAATGCGTATATCATTACAGCTTCTTATTAATCCGAAGGACAGCTGCAAGCTCTTAATAATCTTAGACACCAGATGAGCAGACGTTATGGTACTTGAACCTACTAGCAATACTTTGATGTTTACCCCTGACTGAATATTCTTTATGTCTAATGAGACACCTGAGAAACCACATTGTGTTTCTTGACTCTTTGTAGATTCATACAACTTTGGACTATTTCGTGTTGCAAAAAGCACACGAATGATAAATAGGACGTCATGTTGCTGAGGTCTGCAAACTTAAATTCTCTTCCCCAAAAAAATGGAGTGGCCTGGGAGAACCATCCCTGGTCTGGACTGTCCTCAAAACCATGGCCACACGTTGTTTGGGAGAGTGCTGATTGGTAAAGGACAAGCCCCACTAATAATGCCACAGTATAGATGACCTTTGAAGAGTTGTCAGACTCTGATGCTGTTTCCTTTTCTAGTACAAATGCAGACACTGATAGATGAAGAGGAAAACCAAGGGTATGATGCATCTTTGTACAGTCCTGGGGGAACCAGGGAAGGCAGTGGTGACTGATCACTTCCTTCTTGTGATTCATGGGCCACTTGTTCTTGAACTATTTCAAAAACTCACAGAGCAGAGGTGTTTTCTATTCTTGTTTATGCAGCATGTATCTGCAAGCAACCTAGGACAACTGCAGGGGCTCCGTAGATATTTCTGCTTTAAATTAGCGCCATATAGACATCTATCGACAGCCGAAGAATGATAGCAGTGATTCTTTGCAACCACTGTACAGTCCAGAGCTGTGTGAATGACGTCACTGGGTTTGGAATAAAGCCTAAATCACATGAAAAATACTCATGGGCTGTAGTAAGTGCAGCTGAATTTTGCCAGGTTTCATTTTAAGCAGGAGAATCGTCTTTGTTTTTCAAGGGACTTATCACAGAATCATAGATACACTGACTGGAAGGTATCTCTGGAGGTTTCTAACTCACTTTATGATGGCTAATCCGAAGATGCACTCCTATTATAACTGAATGAGAATTTAGTTTTGCATAGAATTCTTCTTTTAACAACCAAGATATTTCAATCTCAAAATTCATATTTTAAATAAATAACCTGTTTTTGAAGAAGTTTCAGGGGTTTATGTATGAAAGTTGGCCTAATGAATACCAGTTTATGAAATAATATTCATAACGGCATGAGGAATAATGGTGATTATAATTAAGTAAAAGTTTATTTAATTAAGTACATTCAGGAAAGTTCACATAAGAGAAAGGCTTTTGATTCCATCAAGGTTTTACTTTTTTGTAAAGCTAGCTGTATAGCAGAGCCAACACATTACAGTGAGATCAAAATCTGTTAGACAAAATATTATTTTTCCCCAAAATATTTTAGATTTGACATGCAAATACTACTTTTCAGTGCTGAAAACTACCTCTCAGCTAAAACACTGATGATTTTTATATCCATTGAATCAAATAGAAACCCTGAAAGCAGAAGACAGTTGCCATGACTATAATTGTTCTTATAATAGTAAATCTAAACATTTTAAATGGTAGAGACCTCCCTGCATAAGGGTCTGCATTACTTTCATTCAATACTACTTGCAGTTTCAAGGTATAGCTCCTAAGTTTCTTAAGATTTTCCATCAAATATATTCATGCCATCATTCTAAACAAAGAATGTGTGAAGGGCGGTATTCTCCAAGCATTGTACAAATTGCCAGTCTTGACAAGATATTTGATGGCTCTTCACTGCCAGTACAATCTGTTCTTACCTGATTCAGAATGACAAGAGACTCTTATTGAGCTGGTGAGTGTATTTGGTTATACTGTATGAGGCTGTGACTACATAATCATGTTGATAGTTTCAGTACATACCAAGTAGCACATGTGTTGAAAGCTAGATATGCTCTTGCAAACCGGTTGAAGACCAGCATATTGCTTTCAACAGGGAAAAAATAGGACTTATATCTACAATCTATTCACTAGGAACTGGAAAGTTTTCTGAAGAAAAAAGAATTGTACACAGAAAATAAGCAACATACTGAAGCCAGAAAAAAAATTGAATACATCCCTATAATTCAGAAGCCAAGTTTACCGACTATAAATCTACATTTCTACTAGAAATGCCTGGAAAACCACATAGCAGTCTTTCAGCCTTGACAGTGCTTTCCCCCCCTTCTGATGCTTCAGCATCAGCAAGCACAGGGCACTGCACAGATGCTTTGAGTGAAAAATGATATAATTTATTCTCACAGTATGTGTTTCACTCAGATTTCTCCCCATCACCATAGTCATGTCTGTATCATGCCTGTGTTGTTTTTTTTTAATAGAGGAATACGTTCTTGAGCTCTATATTCTCCACTTCTGTTTAGTTACAAAATGGCCAGAAGCAGAAATCACAACTGAGGCCAAAACTGTCCAAGTTTTTGCCAGATAACCCAGCAGTCTCTTGCCCTGCCCTACTGTATGGAAAGCTCTTCTGGTTAATCGAGTTTTCCAGAGTCTGACTCAGCTGTGCATATAGGCTAAAACATTGTGCTCCCTCCCATGCCATTACCCCAGACAATTACACCAGTAGGCCTCGGCCACCCCTCTGATAAACCAAAGCCCATCTCTCATTCATTTACAGAAGAGCACCACATTTTTCCTGTACCATGATCTCCCTGGACATGCAAAGCTCTTTTCCTGCCAGGAAACTGCACTAGAGTTCATAGGGCAGGACTGGAGCCACAGCACTGCTCTTGCCACCAGTGGGTGAGCAGGACCTTGTGTGGAGCTTACCACAATATCCGCAACACATTACTGTCTAAATTAACCTAATGCTACCTTCCACACTGAAATGAAGGAGAATCTTCCTCTGTCAAATCCTTCATATTTTGCTCCTGATCCTTTTAAAATCTGGTGTAATCATAAGACATTTATGCTGATTGCTACAGATTGTATTGATACAGGTGGTAGAATACGAGTTTTCTGTGTAGATTATGTTTTGCTGTGAATTCTGCACTGAAATCAGTGGCCAAATTTCTATACACTCTTTAGTCAGTCATACTTATCTACACCAACAGAGGGAAGGGCTGTGGAAAGGAAAAGGAATGGAGAAGTGCTTAAAAGGCAGGCATCTTCTGGTGATGGAATTACACCTTCCCCAAATACTCTGCTTCTTAGACAGGATTTTGCTAGTCATGTGGCAGAAAAGATGAGACATCAAGAATCTTCAGCTCCTGTAAATCTTGAAGTTTTACCATCAGGCTACACTCATACAAAGTTCTCATAAAGATAGTGCTGAATGTGTGTTACAGTCACTCATATTCCCCTGTCTCTGCTCAGATATTTATATGGTTCAAAAGATTTTCCCAGACTGATGAATTTGCCCAGGAAAACCTGCCTCTTGAAGCTGAAGAATAAACACTAAATTTAGAAAAGCAATCTGAATTTTAACAGAAGAAGGTAAGATTGATGCCTTTTTCTAAAGCATAAGAAGCACTATCATACCTTAAGTTAAAAGGAATCATTCAGGGATATGATAATCAGTCATTTCTACTCCCTTGACCACACTTCAAGAGATAAAAATGCACTTTTCCTACCATACCATCATAGAACTGTACTGTTCCGTTTGAATGGGACTCGTTTAAAGCACTGGAATTAACTGTTTTATAAGTTTTCTTTGACATTCCTTTAGATTAATCTAGTGTGATTTTACAAAGGAGAAAGGTGAAGACATGCTTTCCAGCCAGGACAGCCAAACCCAGATCCAAAGGGTTGCGTTACTCTGAGCACCAGCTCAGCCATGACACTTCTATTAGAGCAAAAGGGAGAATATTATCATAGGAAAAAATCATAACATCCCTTTGGAGGTCTGATAGCTGCAATAAAAATGAAGCCCCACTGCAAGTTCAGTTTCTTTTTCTGAAATTTCATAAAGAGGGGAAAAAAAAAAAGATACTCTGAGTTGATAGAACATAAATTTTCTGCCTCTTTTTTTCTAGGTTTGTGGGGTTTGTTTGTTTTGGGGGGAAAAGTTTTTTCTCTTTTTATTTTTAAGAGCAAGATAATTCTCTTTGCTTTGGACTCTTGCCATCTGATTCTACTCAATTTGCTGCGCTAATTCAACAATACCCAGTAGGTGGCCTCAGTGTATAATGTATTTCTTTACTCTTTTTTTACTATTTCTGCCTCGGTTTTTTCATTGCAACAATTTTATTTTAGCTGGGATCTCCTGGGGTTTATCACTTTTTCAGTGTTTCAGCATAATGCACATTTTTAATACCAATTCTTGTAAATATTACTCTTTTTCCTAGAGTGCAACTAACAATTTGGAAAAAGAACATTCAAAATTCATACAGTTCAGCTCCAGTTTAGAGATACCACCCATATACTTCTGTATTCTCTCTTTACCTGCCATTTTACATTCCTCAGGGGTTAGAGAAACATTTGTTTAGAGAATGTGACATTATCCAGGTCCACACAAACATACTCAAATGGGCTGACAAACCCAGCAGATCCTGAGTCTTCAGCTCTGGACCTTCCAAAGAGCTATTGCTGAGTCTTGTGGTTCTCCCACATCTCCATCTTCAGAATTCACCTAACTTTTGAGATACAGACAGCGCCCTCTTATGAACAACGGTATTTCCTGCATTTGTCAACCTGTGCGAATACACTTTCAGATAAAGATTCAAAGTGATAGCAAAAGTGTGAAATGCATTCTTAACTGATTGAAGATCTTAATTAACCTATTTCTTGTTGTCAGAAATGCTTTTTAGATTCCAGCTAAGCAAGACTACCTGTAGCTAGAATCATTGATACAATGTTCTGGCAGCTTTTTATATTTTCAAAGACCAGAATAAATTAAATGCAAGTATTCAAGACATTCAAAGTCATGTATTATCACAAAATAGGAAATTTTGACGTCTGCCAGTTAGTGGAGTCACTTCTGTGACATTTTGTCTTGATTAGACTCCATGTTCATTCTACCTTGTCAAACATCACACAAGAAATCCTGTAACACAAGATCAGTTGTCATTTTCACTGTGACCTTCCACACTGACAGAAGTGCCTGTGTATTTGTGAAATATATTTGCCAATGAAGTATATCTGCCTATCATGGATCTCCCCAAACTTCCTGACCCTATTTTTTTAGATAATTGATATGTAATAGTCTTTGGCAATTGCCAGTAAGCTAGTAAGACAGACAGTCTTATAGTTTCCCTACCATAATGAGGCCTGAAACCAATTTGGCTGGGATCAAGGAAATATGAAGCCTCCAAATATTTCTGGAATTGCCTCACTCATTATAAGCTTTTTCAAAAAGGCAGATTGAAATGTCCTATAATAGATGTGACTGTTTGAATCAAGCAGCAGATATTTTTAGATTTGTGTTAACAAGGGCTTCCTAAGGAAAAGCTGGTGGCTAGTCCTATCATACCCTAACACCACTCTCAGCTAAGCTTGGGAATCTTCACTGTCAACAATGTGGCCCCAGTCCTGTCTTCACTTACGGTTTCATTTACACGGGGCACTAAGGAAAATCTCTAGACAAGACAGATTAACTAGTCGATGTACATAAGTGAGGCTTTATTGCATTTTCATTCAGAAGAAAGGCATTTTTTTATTTTACAGTAGGCTAAGATATGGTGACCTAAGTTACGATGACTGAGAGCATCAACATAGAGGTTTAGTGCAACTTAGCATATGCTCATCAGCTTATTTCATTTCAAGACTCCTGAGTGCCCCAGTGCAGGCAAGTTCTAAGAAAACAACATTAGCTGAAATGAAAACTTGGGTTTGCATTTGTCCCCTCCATAGCCTGCTCTGCTACCATGGAGACAGACAGCTCTGTCAGAATCAAGTAATCTCACCTTCAAAGAAACAAAAACATTCTTGGTGAAAGAGTCCGCAAAGCTATATTGGCCCTTAATGTGATGTTGTCCCCTTCATTGAAAACCCACTTCATCACACAAAGAAACAGAACTATTCTGTGCCACCCTTGTTTTCCTCTCATCTCTTTCTCTAAATGGCAATCAGAGCTTCTAAATTATAAGCTGTTCCAAGGGCAGCACAATTAATCGTTCCTGGACAACGCCCTGCATCTCCTCAGCAGCACTGTCACAGCACTCTCTCTCCTCTCTTGCATCCCTTCTGCTCTGCAGTGCAACTCTTCCAACTCTTCTCCACCAAGGCTGGATCTAGAAATACCTTCAGCTCACCCTTGCTCAGGATATTTAGCTCACACCCTTGTTGTCTCCTCTCCATAGCTCCTGCCAGTTTGGCTGGGGACTGACAGCACCCTCTCCAGATAGCACTGGAGGACTGGCCAAGCGTTGGCTGCCTCTCAGAGCAGGCAGTGACTCAATTCTTCCTGCATTCTGCATTTCCCTCAGTTCAACTCTCTTCTCTCCTGCAACTCGTCTCAAAAAAGTATGGAAATGTAAGTTCTATGTCCTTCTGCCAAATATTCCTGATTGGATTACCAGCACGGCAGCCAGAAGATATCCTGGTTAGTATGACTTGTTGTGGCCAGAAATCAGGCTTCTGAGATGTGAGTCCTGGGGTCTCAATCCATGCTAAAACACAACTTTCCCTGTGCTTCCCATGAAGGGACTTCACCTCACTTGCCATTTCTTTGCCTGTGTAACACAAACATGAAAACACTGATCAAAACTAATGTTCAGAAGGGTGCTGGGAGTTTAAGACACTGGTTGTATATTTGAAGACTGCTGGGTTTTATCACTGAAGAAAGAAGAGAGTAGATCTTCTAACTCAGGAACATACTGAAATAAATAAATTAAAACTGTATTCAAGTACTTGAGGATATTTGTATTTTGGGGATATATACTGAATACTGAACATAATCTAGAAGGAACTCCAACTATTTTTAAAGAGAGAAAAAGTGACACATGGAAGTTATTTTCATCTTAGCTCCAGAGATATTGAAGGGAATGCAAATTTAACCCTCAGACCAGGAAGGACAAAACTGCAGTACATTCCACTTTTATGAGATTTAAATGTCTCCCTGTCACCACAGATGAGTAGACAAAGCTCTAACAAGCAATCTCAGATCTCAGCTCTGTTCCCTCCAGAAGCTGCTGCTTTCTTACATCCCTGGAGCATTTTACACCTATATGGTTATACATGATTTGGACAACAATCATGACCACAAGCTCTCTGTTAACATACCTGTGCTGTGCATAAATTACTGAGCAATCACTGGTCTGGGCTCATTTTCCACCCAATGCACTGATTTATCCCCATCAAAGTAGTGATTTAGCTACTGCAATGCGTTCTCTGTTTCTCTCATATCATGCTACAAATTCACTAGGCTGAACTCTGGAGGAGCCTCACCCTTGCACTATCAAATCAAAATAATCAAGCTAATCCCCTCACTACAAAGAGGCATTTCTACATGGAGCATATCAGGTACATCAATTAACCCAGAACTACTAAATCCCAAACTAAACTGGTGTCTTTGGTGCATCCAGCAACAGAAAACATAAGAGGAAAAGTGCCAGCTTCTTACACACAACTTTGCCACTTCCAACAGTTCAATAGCAATTAAGGAGGGTGAGCTGGGAAAGTTGCCCTGGGCAAGGACAAGATATCTGGGGAGTGGAAAGGAGAGGGATGTCCCCAGTAGGCTGTCAGGATCTGGCAGAGTTAGAATAAGTTTTTGTTTCTCTCACTGGCCCTACCATATTTCAGCTATTTCAAAGTATGACCATCATCCATGTTCTACTATAGAGAGCTGTACTGTAGGGAGGAGAGATTAGACTAGAATTACACAGGAACCCTGCACTGCATTCAGTGACAAACTTCTGAAGTCAGACAATAGTGACTTAAGTTACTCACCAAAGACAAGTAACATCTGCTTTCTTTGAGCAACTGTAATCTAATTCACATAAATATATTTTGCACATAAACAGTATAGATATTTTTCTAGAATTGAGGCTCTGACACTGAATCCATCTCATTGCTAAATCTAAGCACATGATTGCATGAGACGTATTAAACCAAAGCCTCCCACACAGTTGTGCACTCAAATTTTAGTTTGGTACCCAGAATTAACTCTGTTAAATTTTACAACCATTTCTTTTATTCCCAGCCACATAATTATTACACAAGGTTGTACTTTCACAGGCCTACTAATGGACACCCACAACCCCGTCTTCCCTCCTACATTAGCAGCCCTGACAAGACCATGGGAGTCCACCACTTAGACATGGTATAAAACTTTGGCACTGGCCATTCTGTATCCCTTAGAGAATCTCTCTTGAATTCTTTTGATTATATAATTGGGGTGGATTATCTCATCCCTCAGTAAGAGCTCTCTCAAGCTCCTCCAGCTAATCCCATAAACCCTTAATTTAGCATCATCTAAAGATAGGGACACAGATGGATACAAGCAGACAACTCCTTACTGCCCACTCCAGGTGGCGAAGTTAAGGTTGCATTAGTGTGTACCTTGATCCTTCACTCTGGTTTCCACAGATCAGAAAGTTACAGAACTGCAGATCCTGAAAGAGCATGAGACATTACCGAGTAATTCTGACAGTGTGTTAACAGATTCTTCTGCAATGGAACCAGAAGGATTATTGAGCTAATGGCCAATCTCTTCAAGTCACAAGCAAACCCACTTCCCTCTCACTCTTCCACATGGAATCCTCTATCCCCTTGTGTGACTACCACTACCCCATTCAGAAAAATTAGGACAGTTTATCTCTCATGAGCCTTTAATGTACTGTTGGCCCTGTTTTATTGGTTTAAGAGCTTACGCATGGTGTTCTTGTTTGCTGTAAACTTAGTCATAAGCCTAACAAGCTTGGGGTTTACCTATGCAAACTATTCTGTAGAGTACAAGATGTGTACATTTTTTTTCCATATAAAGAAATGTGTTTGCATTTGAAACTGATGTGGAATTTGGGAAAAATTTTGCAACCTGCAAATACTGTAGCCACTTTCAGTTTTGACCTTCAGCTTGTGTTTCTGGTGTTGTAAAACTGACAATATAAAACCTGAACAGACATAAGAGAAATGGGATAAGTTTTAATGGATACTTTTAACATTCAGCTTGTGAAACTGTAATGTGCTTGTGCTCAGGACTTATAAAAGGGTGTCTAATTTTCACATGAAACACCTAGTACTGTGCTCTTGTCTTTATAGGAGAAAGCCCTCAAAAGCTGCATTTACACAATCAGTAAGCAAAGAACAAGACCGTACAGAAAAGACACAAGAAGTTCAAATATTACAGCAATATGGAGTGTAGGACATGTCTGGCTATGTGGATAACAAGCAAGCAAAATAAAAGGAAAAGAAAAGGAACCCATTTAAATTGAAAATTAACATCTTACTACAAGCACCAACAGAAAGATAACCCCATAAGGGAAGAAAATCTTACCTTTCTAGCACACATAAGTCTCAGAGAAGGTGTGCAACTCCAGTAGATACGAATACAAACTTGGGACTACAGGGACATAGACTGGGAAAAGAGCCCTTCTTTTCTCTTGGAACTCTAAGGACTCTATGTTTCTGTGATTCTCTTTTTAACAACAGTATAAAGTTATTTTACAGGTGTATCTGTACAAGGTGATTGGACACGTTTTATTACTAATCTACACTGATCTGTATGAGGCACCTATACTCATACATACTCATACTGCTGAAACATAGTTATCTTTGCCTGTATGAGGCAACAATAAAAACTGCTTCAAATCTAAGGTGTCCTTTTGACTTCTGCTCATAGCGACAGGGAGCCCAGAGGAAAGCTGAAGAGGAACTTTTTACAAGGAGATGTAGTGACAGAACAAGGGGAAATGGCTTTAAACTGAAAAAAAGGTAGATTAGATATAGAACCATAGAATGGTTAGGGTTGGAAAGGACCTTAAGATCGCCTAATTCCAACCCCCTTGCCATGGGCAGGGATGCCTCACTCTAGACCATATTGCCCAAGGCTCTGTCCAACTTGGACAGGAAGAAGAGTATAAGTAAGAAGTTCTTTACTCTGAGGGTGGTGAGGCACTGAAAACAGCTACGCAGAGAAGCTGTGGCTGCTCAATCCCTGGCAGTGTTTAAGGCCAGGTTGGATGGGGCTTTGAGCAATCTGGTTTAGTGGAAGGTGTCCCTGCTCATGGCAGGGGGGTTGAAACTAAAGGATCTGTAAGGTCCCTTCCAACCCAAACCATTCTGTGTTTCTTTGATGCTTTACTCCTGAGCCTTCTCATCTCTGATGTCTCCCATTCATATCCAGTTCTGTCAGGCCTTGAGAGATGGTCCCCAGCAACTGGAACTGTAGTGAGGTTAGGTAAGGCTGAAAACAATATTACGACAGTCTTGCCTGCTCTATTTTGCATGTGCTTCATTGCACAAATATGAAAGCACATGCCTTCCTTATTACATTTGTCCCATTTTTCTTGGTAATAAATCAAATCAAGGTGTCATTTCATTAGGTAGTAAATACCTTCGTGTGTACTTCTCGCTGTGGTTGCTGCAAGTCCTAAACAAATGAAGGAATGCATGATTACATCTATGCGGGAGGTGGAAGAAAACACAAGATGAAGTTCACAGGCTACACTGATAAAGAAGAAACAGGAGAAACCAAATGAAAGTGGAAATTCAGTCCAGGGACTTTCTACAGAGGGACACCAGAGATAAGACACTGAGAACAGACAGACCAGTAATGGCTCTGCTGGAAGGACTGATTAGTCTGGGCATTACATCTGAAAACCAGACAACACTGTCTCAGCTGTTCAGGACAGACAGCTGCTGGCTCAACTACTCAAGGAGCCACATGCCCTTCACTTAAGATTTCACACTCGTAGGAGGTTTAGCTATAATATTAAAATTACATACAGAGTAAATTCCTCTATGCTAGTACAAATACATCTTCTTTAAAATTAGATTCTTTCATGAATCATATTAACCTATCAAATCTGAAATCTGTGTACTGCACTAACCGTCATACATTCAGTGGTCCCCACGTGCAGATATTTTACAGGCAGTTAATGTGACCAGTATATAAGTCCAAATATAGAGAGACGAGATGAAAACTACACTTTCTAATATTATTTTTTGTTCTCTGACTTTCAACATTGGAGAAGAATAAAAGAATAAGAATTTAAAAAAAAATGAATAAGAAAAAGAATACGAATAAGGACAAGGAGAAGAAGGATAGGATAGGATAGGATAGGATAGGATAGGATAGGATAGGATAGGATAGGATAGGATAGGATAGGATAGGATAGGATGTATCAGGTGGAGGAACCTATAGTGACCATGTAGTCTAACTGCTTGACCTCTTCAGGGCTGACAAAAAGTTTAACCATGCTGTTAAGGGTACTGTCCAAATGCCTGTTAAACGCTGACAAGCTTGGGCCACCTCTCTAGGAAGCCTGTTACAGTGTTTGACCACCTTCTCAGTCATGAAACACCGAAATGTTGTTCTCTTGCATGTTTTTTTGTGTGGCTTCCTGTGGCTGCACTCAGTGCATCCTGTTACAAGATAGGCATGTGTAATTTCCAGCAACACCTAATGACTATCACCTCTTCAGTCACTATATCCAAGTTACAGCACTGAGAAAACTTAAATTGTTATTGTTTTACTATAGGGCCATCAGGAAATAATGTTCCAGGGAATAATTTGCTAAGGAACATGACAAATGCTTCAGAGGAAAAGTTAAAAAGACAAGCTAGTTTCAAAGTGTTTATAGTTCAGTTTTCCTTGTGGCAAAGCAAGTTTGCCAAACATGAAGGAGGTTTACAGGGAAGTACATGAAATAAAACCCCACTGGCTTTTCTTTCCTATCATATCTGAACAATGCAATGTAGTATAAATATTTGGCAGATGAAGAAACACCTCTTCATTTCTTTGTTCCTCTAAACCTGAGAAAAAAAGAATAAACCAACAACAAACAAAGCCAGTAAGCCCCTGGGTGAATTGTTCTTGAGCACTTCGCCTCCCAGCCGAATTTCATTCATGCCTGTTACACGATTTAAGTCTTAAACACCACAGATGTGGTAATCAAGACAAATGCCCTGGCAACATGGAGCAGCAGGTCTGTTTGTAACACAGCCGGTACCACTGAGCTCTCCTGGCTCCGGGGATGTGAGGGGTGGAAACCGGCTCACACAGAAGTGCCCAGGTGCTTTCCCCACTCACAGAGGTGTCATCACAGGGGCACACCTAAGCCCTATCCCCAGAGAAAACATTTTGTGACCCACGTTACTATGTGGATGCCTGTCACGCTATCAGGTGTCACTGCTCAACTGCCACCCTTGGGGCATTGCCGTTCACCCGCCCTCAGGTAAGCGAGGGAGCTCTGCACCTGGACCCGACGGCCGCCGCTAATGCGCGCCCAGCAGGTGCCATTTTGTGCCACACGGGGCCCGACCACCTCACGCAGCCTCCGCCCAACCGAGGGGGCTGCGAGCGGACGGAGGCGGAGGCCGCCATCCTCATGCACATAACCATGCCTCTGCCTATGCCTAAACCCACACCCTCTGCCCGCAGGCTCCGGCAGCGCCGCGCCGCCGCCTCGCCGCGGCAGAACTACGTTTCCCAGCAGCACCGGGCTGGGGAACGGGCCCGTGGCGGCCGCGGGGACCGCGGGGAGAGCCGTTAACGGGGCCCGTGAGGGGCGGGGGGGGGTCGGTTCGCGCTCCCCGGGGCCGCTCGGCGCCGGCGGCGGGCGGTAGCGCTTG